>CATIWK010156862.1:0-17450 GCA_949634005.1 Mallotus japonicus
TCTATCATCAATTATTCACTTTATTATTAGCTCATAAGGATCAATATCATACTTAGTGCTAGAATTTATTCCTCCCTGTGGGAACGATACTCTATTTATCATTATATTATTTGTTCGATCCGTACACTTGCGGAAATCACATAATAATCAGCATCTTCGGGAAACTACCCAGTCTCTAGGTATTGCAGTAAATTGTAAAACCATGGTTTTTCTGTGGAGTCAACTAGAATCACTCTTATCTCTTCACAACAAGGAATTTTGGATTTTATAAGAATAAGAGGTTTGACCCTAGTCTGCTCCCCTCCTTCCCATGTGGAGGCTAGAGTGGCCAAAGCATCCGCCATTTGATTCTCCTCTCGTGGCAAGTGCATAAATTTGTAATGAGAAAAAGATAAAAGGATAGTAGTGGAATAGTCCTAATACAGCTTGAGTTTTTCTTCTCTCACTTCCCATTGATTAGAAACTCATTTCACCACTAGTATGGAATCTCCATACACCGTGATCTCTTCTGCCCCCACACTTCTGAGCGCTTCCAGCCAATAAATACAAGCTTCGTACTCGGCTTGATTATTGGTAACTTCGAATTCTAATCTTTTTGCCATCGGGATCATTTCTCCTTCTGTTGACATCAGAATTACGCCGATACCAGCTCCTTTGCTATTAACAGCTCCATCAAAATACATTGTCCATGTCTAGATTTCTATCCCTCCCAAATGCTAGTCCGGAAACTCCAATTCCTATTCATGTTCATCATCGACTGGATTCTGAGCCAGAAAATCGGCAATAGCTCTTCCTTTTATCACCTTCTTTGCTACATAATCAATGTCGAACTCGATAAGTAAAACTAGCCATCGAGCTAATTTTCCTGTGAGGGATGGTGTTTGTTGAAGATAACTTAAAGGATCAAACTTAGAGACTGCTTGAATCCTGTAAGACTGAAAATACTGTCGAAGCTTCTTTGTAGCCCAAATCACGGCTAAACATTTCTTCTCCACGAGACTATAGTTGGACTCATAGGGAAGAAGTTTCTTGCTCAAATAGTACATCGCGTGTTAGATCTTTCCACTGCCTTTCTGGGCCAACATTGCACCCATTGCCTCTTTCTCGATTGCCAGATAGAGAATCAACAGTTTACCCGGCCTCAGCCGTTGTAGGACTGGAGGATTCATTAAATAACTCTTAATAGTTTCAAATCCTTGCTGACACTTTTCATCCCAGATGATTGGCTCACATATCGTAGTCAGCTTGGTGATGAACCTACTAATGTATTGTAATTGCCCTATGAACCCTCTGACTTCTCTCTCAGTCTTTGGTGCAGGCATCTCTCTGATTGCCTTAACTTTATCTGGATCTACCTCTATGCCTTTCTGGCTGACAATGTGTCCCAGTAACTTTCCAGAAGTCACTCCAAAAATACACTTCTTTGGATTTGTCACGACCCAATCCGAGGAGTCATGACCGGCGCTAGGGAACGGGAATTACTGTAACCGGAACCCGTAGCAAGTCTTAAAAAATAAAAATCACATAAAATAAAACCATAAAAATACCAAGTAATTAAAACTTAATCAATAAAATGTGATCTCATATCACTTAATAAAATACAACAATACACAATCCTTAACTATTCGCAACCTCGATCACAGGATCAAGAGCCAACAGGCTTTCCATAATTCCACCATATTTATTTGTCCAACTTTAGGTAGTGTAGACTGGCCCTGAGTACACTAGGTCAACCGAGGATCCGCAATCTCACTACCGGTATAACTGGCCACGAGTGTACTAGGTCAACCGAGGATCCGCAGTCAACCTTCTCAATATCCACTCAATTTCAATAATCAATATCATAATCAATCAATTAAAATTCTCAGCCTAGTGCCTAACGTACTGTCGCGCAATAGTCCTAGCGTAGCCCACTAGATGGCACGTTCTACAACTATCCTCCAAAACATTCTTGTAAATATATAAAAATAATGAAATGCATAATTAAAGCATGCTAGCATCCATTTTCAAAATAATATCCCAAATATATACGGAACATAAATATAAGCATTTAATAAATAATAACATTTAATGAAGATAAATATCATTTGATTCTCATTTAAATATGGATGCTCGCAAACAATATTTTCTACGTGCAATGCATATATATAATGATAACTCACAGTTCAGGTGCGCTCCACGAAAATGACCTGACTGGCCTGGTCCTGTAGGCCTCGGTCTCGGCGCAACTAAAGAAAATAATACTACTATTATTAGAATAAAATTCCTAATTTAATAACTATGGAATTTCTACAGACGACTCAATAAAAAATCAGGAATTCTACACAGGACGGTGTCACGTTTTACAAGAAATCTACCTAAAATTTGGTAGAGTTTCCTCTGTAAAACGGACATCTCTCTACCATAGGTAGAGCCGTTCCTGCACGAAAACGACACTTCTAATATTACAGATGCTCACTGCTCGGGTTGGGCCCCCAGACTACACACAACGCCCAACCGAGCTCAACTAGAATCAAAATTATTAAAATAATAATTAAATACTAAATAATTCATCAAAATCAATTATTTATGTATTGAAAGCATGGAATATAATTATTTATCAAAATAAACAATAAATACCACACTAACACTTAAATTATACTAAAAATCCATTTTTCGAAATTAAGTAATTAAATAGTATTTAATTACCAAAAATCAATTAAATTATAAATTTATCTAATTTAAGCAGCTAGAACTCATATAATCACAAATCACAAATATTTTGTTAATCGGATATTATTTCCGGAAATTACTATTTATTTACCAAAAATAGTAATTTATTAATAAAAATTATTTTACTATTTATAATTATTCAAAATCATCCTAAAATACAATAATCAATAATAATTTAGTAAAATGCAAGAATTACATAATTGTAATAATATTTCCAAAAATACAATTATTGCTTAAATTCAACAATAATTACATTAAACTAATTAATATAAATAATTAAATTTAATAACTAATAAATTCTGAAAATTCATAAAATACATTTTTTTAACACTAAAAATATATTTAAATAAAATAATAACCAAATCCATCATTTTATATAATCAATTGATATAATTATTTGGAAATTATTTTGAATATTTGGTATCTTGTCTTGGGCGAAGTTTAGAGAGAGGTTCATGAGGAGATTTTGCCCCGAGCCACTGCGGATAAGTTATAGGCTCAGACTGATGAGCATTACCAGAGGAGATAGGTCCGTTGAGGATTATACCAAAGAGTTCCTGAGAAGGCTGACTGCGGATCCTCGGTTGACCTAGTGTACTAGGGGTCAGTTATGCCGGTAGTGAGATTGCGGATCCTTAGTTGACCTAGTGTATTCGGGGCCAGTCTACTACCTTAAGTTGGAAAATAATTATTTGGAATTATGGATAAGCCTGATGGCTATTGATTCTGTGATCGAGGTTGCGAATAGTTAGGGTTCTGCACCGATCCTCCACCCGAACTCTTTTGTATTATTTATTATATAAATGAATTTTGAGCATCTGTATGAATTGCGTGTATGTTCATTATATAAAAATAAATATATTATTATACTGATGCTTGAATGCCTGCATTATTAGGGTGCATGTATATATATAATAATAATTCACTCAGTGAGGTCTGACCCCCCCTCAATATTTTTTTCAGGACATTCTACTTCGTCAGACCTCAATTCTAAACCTCTTCGCCGGTCTTCTTCTGCCCCGGCTAGTTTATGTAAATTACATATTTGAACTTTTGTTTATACTCTAGAAGCTGCAGTAGTAGTATTTGAATGTTGTAGTATTTTATATTGTTCGTGTAACTGAAACCTATGTCTAAAAGATTATGTATTGACATATTTTATTATATGACGAGGTATCATTTTATTGATTAAAGTTTTAATTACTTGGTATTTTTGTGATTTATTTTATGTGAGTTTTATTTTTAAGGCTTGCTAGGGGTTCCGGTTATAGTAATTCCCTAGCGCCGATCATGACTCCCGGGTTTGGGTCGTGACATTTCTTAACAAATAACTAATAATATTTTTATTATTTTATGATTAATTATGACTATAATATTTTTTTTATACGAAATCAATTCTAGATTTGAGAAAAAATAATTATAAAAAATATTGAAGTAATATCATATAATTATTTAAATAAAAGATTTATAAAAATTGTAACGAATTATAACTATATTAAGTTAATACTAAATTGTTATATAAATAAATAACATTGTTATTATTTTTAAAACTTTTATTTAATAATAACAATAGTAATAATAATATGTTTAATTGTTTATTTACTATATATCACAAGTCAAATAATTTTTTTATTCACGTGTAAAACACGTGGTTATTTACTAGTATATATAAATGTATGAGAGGATGGTACAGACAAAATTACAAAAAAGTCTTCGCTCATTATTATATAAAATGGATAATTTAGTCATTTATTAATAAAATAAAATTAAATTAATTAAAATGTAATTATAATTTAATTGAAAGTATATTTCCTATTTTAATTAAGTTAACTTCTATTTTATCTCTAATAAAAATTAAATTAATTGAAATGTAATTATAATTTAATTGAGAGTATGTGTTACGACCCAAACCTGAGAGTCATGACTGATGCTAGGGAATGGGAATTCGCAAGAATCCGGAACCCGTAGCAAGCCTAAAACACAACTTACACACCAAAATAATCATAAATTTACCAGAGAATTAAAA
Source organism: Mallotus japonicus (assembly GCA_949634005.1). Classification (NCBI taxonomy): domain Eukaryota; kingdom Viridiplantae; phylum Streptophyta; class Magnoliopsida; order Malpighiales; family Euphorbiaceae; genus Mallotus; species Mallotus japonicus. Next base: position 4,739 of record CATIWK010156862.1, read on the forward strand.
ATTTTCATAACATAAAGAATTCTCCATAATTAACATATCAAAAAAATATTTATACAAACAGTCAGGTACACAACCTCAGTCAATATTATTAAAACGTACTACAACCAATACAAACTTCTACTGCAGAGTCTAACAAATATAAGGAAAGGATAGTTTAAAATTTACATAAATCAACCGGAGAAGAAAAAGTCCAACGAGGAATACTAATAGAAAGGTTTGAAGTAAAGGATCCTGAAAAAAATATTTGAGGTGAGTCAGACCTTACTGAATGAATTATTATTATTATACATATACATGCATACTAACACACAGACATTCAAGCATCAATCATATAATCATATATAATATTTATTTAATTCATGCATGCAGTTCACACAGATGCTCAAAAAAGTTTTGGGTGAAAGATCGTAGTAGAACCCTAACATTTTCGCAATCTTGATCACAATATATCATTAGCCAACAGGCTTTCCATAATTCCACAAATATTCCTTTGTTCAACTTTTTGGCAGTGGACTGGTCCCGAGTATACTAGGTCAACAGAGGATCCACAGTTGCACTCTCATTAACCACAATCCACAACACTCATTAATTCATATCTCAAATCAATCAATACTTATCAAATCCTACTATCTAGCCTACTGTTGCGCAACAGTCCTAGGATAGCCCACTAGGTAGCTCGTTTTACTACTATCCTCCAAAAAGATCATATCACATAACAATTCATATCAATAATAAAAACATCATCCACACCAAACACATGATATTCACACATATATATATATATGAATGCACACATATATATAATAATAATAACAGCAATTAACATTTAATGTACATAGCATATTAAAGAGCACATTTATAAAATATGGATGCTAATGATATTCCCTACATGCAATGCATACATATAATAATAACTCACAATACTACTGCACTCCTTTGTTCCGGTTTGGCTGGTCCGGTCCGATCGGCCTAACTCGCTGTACAGCTATGGAAAATAATAATAATAAATAAATAATTAGAAATAAATTCATAATTTTATACTTCAAGAATTTGACACGACTCGACAAAAACTCAAAACTAAACACTAACCGATGTCACGTTTTACGAGAAATCTACCGAAAATTAGGCAGAGTCTCTTTTGTAAAACCGACATCCCTTTACAAAAGTAGAGTCGATCCTGCATGCAAACACACTTCATATAATATCCACAACATTACATCTTGGGTTGGGCCCCCGAACTACTATTCACACCCAACCGAGAACCAAGTCAAACCACAATTAAATAAATACCATAAATTCCAATAATTCACTATAATCGTAAAAATTCATTTAAATATCACCAATCAATTTATTTACATAATAAAAGAATAAAATTATTTATTTCTAGAATAAATAATAAAATCCTAATTTATAATTAAATTCCTTTATAAAAATCTATTCCTCAAATTTTCGCAATTAATTAGCGTAAATTACAATTAATTACTTAAATTGCTTAAATATAAAATAAAAACAATCAAAAACTCATTTAAGCTTAAAATTAATAGTTAAAATTATTATTCAGATATAATTCCGGAAATTATTATTAATTTGCTAAAAATAGTAAATAATTCAAAAAAATTAATTTAATAATTTTTATTATTCAAAAACTTCCCAGAACATAATAACTAATAATAATTTCAATTAAAATATAAAAATTACTAATTTATACTAATTTTTCCAAAATTTCATTTTTCACATAAACATTCAAAAATTCATAATAAAAATTCTACATATAATTTTAATAAACTTCCTTCAATAAGTTTGCTCAAAATAACTCTTAGGATTTATTAAAAATATAAAATTTTCCGGGCTCGGAACAGTGCGATGAACAGTAACTGAGAACCTGGGAATTTCAAAAATTTCAGAAAAATAAATAAAAATCACATTTAGATAGAAAATAATCTCTACAATAATCAGTCCTAAAACAACAATGGCTAATAAAATCAAATTCAAGCTCAAATCAACAAATAACTAAAAATACCTAAAAATATTCGTCAAATATTCTACGGACATAGATTGGATGCACTGTCAGCGGCCACGGACTCCTGAAATTGAGAGGAACAAAATGGAACCAACCTCGCCACCTGAAATCCGCCGGAACAGTGCCAAACGGAGGAAGAAGGCTGACTGGTCTCCTTCAATTTTGGGCATTTGCGGAATTTTTCTTTCAAAATAAAAATAATGAGGAGGTAGAAGAGGATGAGAGAAGTCTATGGTTCAAATTTGGGGTCGATCGGAGTTCATTTGAGTATTTAACAAAAAAGAAAACGAAAAAGAAAAGAATTGGTATTAAAATGTAATTTTTTTCCAAAAACCATTTCTTCCCCGTTGCATCTGCTTGCATTCCCGCAGACCATTCCTTTTTAAAAGGAATTGGACTCCACGTGTCCATTGGTCTGAGGTCCACTTTTATATATATATATATATATTTTTTTTTTTTTGACCAAAGTTGTTAGTATGTTAGAGGGGAGGGGGGAGACCATGGGGTTTGAACCTACATAGTAGTATCACTTAGGTGGATGCTTTACCACCCAAGCCAAGAGTTGTTAGTATATTAATAACCACCATAATAATAATAATAAAAATAAAGTAAGGTGACAATAATAATAATAATAAAATAATTAAAAATAATTATATTAATAACCACAAAAATTTGGGTTATTATAGTATGTTTCTTATTTTAATTAGGTTAACTTTAATTTATCTTTAACAAAAAATAAATTAATTAAAATTTTAGTAATAACACTTATATATTTGTTTTCTATTTTAATTAGGTCCACTTATATTTTATCTAATATAAATCAAATTAAGATAACACAATTTTATAAGTCTTACAAAATTAAATTTAATAAGTAAATAATTGAAATTAAAATTAAATAAATTTTATAAAATAATTAATTATGAAAAATAGTGACATCAAAATATTGAAAGATTTTTGTGTTTAAATAGAAAATTCATAAAGAATGTAATAAATTACAATATCATAACTCTATCAAATTTGTAAAATTAAATTATTATTTAGATAAAAATATTGAAAGAATGTTGTATAATTGTTCAAATAGAAAATTTATTAAAATTTTAATAAATTACTATGTTATAATTAATACTATCAAGATTGAAAAATTAGATTGACAAATAAATAAAATAAAACTCTTATTATTTTTAAATAATTATTAAATTAAAATTTATTAAGTAAATAATTAAAATTAAATTAATTGAATTTTTTATTTATCTTGTATCTATAATCATATTTTCAAAAATAGAGCATATAATTTGTTTAAAAGTAGTATTTCTATAAAGAGTTAAAATTAAATTAATTAATCTTTATCATTTATTTATTAGTTGAAATTTAAAAATTATCATTTTCAAATATTCTGTTATATTTTAATAAAAGTTAAAATTAAATTATCTAATATTCATTATCTAATTATTAATTAAAAATCATTTCTTAAAAAAATGTTGGATAGAATGTTTTTAATATTAACATTTAAAAAAATGTTAAAAATTACGGAGTGTAATTGCTAAAATAGAAGTGGAATTTTTTTTAATAAAGATATAATTAACATAAATAGACAATATAGACTAAACAAATTTAAGAGAATAGTTTTAATATTTTGATATGTTATTTTTAAAAATATTAAAAGTCATTATTAGAAATAAGATTTTAAACAAAGAGTTTATTAATTTTTCTAAAAGAATATTAACATTAAAAATATTAAGGTTATAATAAACTATAATTATATTAATGTTGTAATATTGAATTGTTATAATAAATTTTTTTTTATGAAAATTAGATGAGAAAATTAAAATAAGTTTATTAAAATTTTTTAATATATATACTCTTTTTTGTTTAAAAAATTTTATTTTGACATCATAAAAATACATATAAAATTCATATAATTAAAATTTGTTGATTGGTCTCTATATTTGATTATGAATTTTACAACTAAAATAACAACTTTTCTAGAGAATAAAATAAATGTACACAATTAATTAAAATTATATATTTTTATACTTAATTATTATCAAAATTTTAAAAATTGTACTTTGTAATTATTAGTGATTATGTAAAAATTCTTAATTCCAAATTAATGTTTATTTTATAAAAAATGAGTCTAATTATAATAAAAAAAATCATATGTGAAACACATGGTGTATATTTCACTAATAACTTCTCAATATGTTTTCTAATTGTTGTTATTATTTTTATTATTAGTTACAGCGTGCTGACAAATTGAGATGCATCGAACTCGAGCATTCATTGAATCTAACTAGCATTCCAAACTTGGCGAATGTCCCAAATCTTGAGATTTTGAACTTGAGAAATTGTTGCAGTTTGGTTGAGATTCCTCCATCTCCAATGACATCCTCCAAATTAAAAATATTGATTTGCGATTGCTGTGTTCAATTAAAAGTTCCAGAGAATCTTGACTCTTTATCGTGTTTGGAAGAGTTACATTTATGCAGAAGCAAGTTGGAGAGTCTACCAGCAACGATCATAAACTGTTCTAAGTTGGAAAAAATTTTCTTGGATGGTTGTAAGGAACTTAAGTGTTTACCAGAGCTTCCGAAAGGCCTTAAACATTTGAGCGTAACGTCTTGCATAGAACTCGGATGTTTACGAGAGCTTCCAAGAAGTCTAAAATATATAGATGCATCGGGTTGCACATCTCTGAAATCAGCATCGAGTTCATTCCTTTCATCGGAAGATGAAGGGAGAGTTTGCATTGTTAAGTTTGCTTATTGCATCAATTTGGAGAGGGATGTGTGCCGGGAAATTGTAGAGGATGTATTTGCAAGGCATCTACTCAAACAGGTAATTAATTCTTCTCACGTATACCATTTTAATATCTATTGACTCTAGCCCAGATTAACTGAAATGTAGAGGCACTAAATATTTATTATTTTATTATTTAAATAGTCATTCATTTAACATTAAAATACATCAATCTAATTAGTCAATTATTTAAAAAAACATTTTCACATTATTTATTAGTAAATTTATTAATTAAATTAATGGATACTAATTAAGGAATAATAAATATTTTATATGTAAGTAGTAAAAAAATAAATATTTTAAATGTTTAATTAACTACTAACCATTACATAGTTAATAGTACATTATAATGTGCGTGTATATATATATATATATATATATATATATATATAATTAGAAAATTTATGTCAAAATTAAAACTTAGAGACAAATTTGCTAAAAATCATAAACATTTAATCCTTTTATGCCACTAATGACACATCAACACTTCCACACTTAATTTTAGTCAAAATAGGGTTATATTTGTAAAAAATTGCCCAAAATGAAACATTTATTCTGAAATTAATAATACAAGACAAATTTCAGACATTACAAGATTATAATCATGAAATTTTATTTTTTATTATGGGTATTAAAACTGTTAAAACAATTCTTATTTAATTATAATCATTGATTTATATTACACATATAGATATATAAAAATTAATCAATGATTATAATTAAACAAAATATAATCTGAGGGTTTTAATTTTATTTGTATAGATAAATATATGTATACTGTAGTAAGATCTCTTTTCATAATGATAATACAAGACATATAAAAAATCTCTTTGAAATGGTATAACCGAACACCACAAATCACTTGTAAGAAAATCAAGGATCTAGTACATGAATTTAGAAAAAAAAATTAAAATTATTGGAAGCACGCATGTACCCGTTTGCGGAATCGGAATGGTGGTTGTATCTTGACTCATAATGAAAATCACCTAATTCAAAGATTAATAATATATATATATATATTAATAACAAAACTCTAAGGACCACCCCATTATTGGTTCTAATAGGATTAGGATACACTTACCACTTAGCCATACCTACCCATTAAAATACATACAAGCTCATAGCTTAAATGATCACTTGATAGAGGGTTCAGATCCCTCTTCCCCCCTCCAACTTCATGGCCAAAAAAATAAATAAATAATAAATAAAATAATGATCACTTGATATAAATTAGGCTTCCCCATGCATTCACATAAACAACCAGAAAACCACTATAAAACAAGCTCAAAAAACTGAAAATGAATCAAGAAAAAATAAAAAAATAACAAAAAAAAATCATTTTTGTTTTTTAGTTGTTTTGGTGGTTGTTTTTCTAATTTTTTTTGTTGTTATTCTTTTTTTTTCTTTTTTTTGTAAAAAAAAAAACTCAAAAACACTGAAATTGAACCAAGAAAAAAAAAGAAAAAAAAACCACAAAAAACAATAATAAAAACTACAATAAAAACAAGTTCAAAAAACTGAAAATCAACCAAGAAAAAAAACAAAAAAAAATCGAAAAAATAACCAGAAAAACAATAACAAAAACCACAGTAAAAATAAGCTCAAAAAACTGAAAATAAACCAAGAAAAAAATCGAAAAAATAACCAACAAAAAAAAGATATGAAATGAAGAAGAAGAAGAAAAAAGAACGAAGAAGATTGTAAGACCATATTTTCAAAAAACTAATTCCACGTTTTTTGTTTTCTCTTTTTTTTTTTTGTTATTTTTGAAAAAGTCCCTAAATTATATCTTATTTAGTTTGATTTTACAATACAATACGTCTATAAATTAATGACATCCCAAAATTTTCTAACATCACTATCCATTGAAATGCAACCCACGCAGAGTGTCAATTTATGTATGTTCGGGAATGAAATGCCGCAAAGTATGATGCATAAGAGTTGTGGATCTACACTGTCAATTCAACTGGGTCGTGCGTTAACTGGCTTATCTTTATGTGTTGTATTGAGTATTCACAACGATGTAGCCCTTTTTTATCTACCCTCTATCAGTTGTGAAGCCAATTTCAAAGATAGCTCTGGACAATGCTTCAAACATGATTTCAGTTGGAGGGAGCATATGGTCGTGCCAATTTCTGAACTGCGCCAACTTCACTTAGAAAATTTATCCCACGTCTTAAGTTGGTACGAGCCTTTCAACGAGGAAAAATGTTTCATTGAGGCCTCATTTGAGTTCTCTCTTGCTTTATCAGATATTTTCGATACCAGCAAAGGTGCTTTCTTTAAAAGAAAAAAAAACCTAGAAACTAATAAACTCAAAGCCGAGACTTGGCCAATAGTTGAATGTGGGGTTCATCCTATATACCGTTAGTAGAAATAAGCAAGTGAGGACTCTTGCATTATGTGCTTTTGGAGTTTCCTTTAGCCATTGTTTTCAGTTCTGCTGCTTTGCTTTGAGGTTGTGATTACTTGTTTTGTTTTGTTTTTCTATTATATATTTTCTTCTTTCTTTGTAAATGGCATATTGTTTGCTACAATGGCTTGTTTACTTTTGATGGAGGGTTTTTTTCATCAATTTATGTTTTTCTACATAGGTTGGCTTTTTTCTCTCATATATAAAAAATAAAATCACCATTCATATATTCAAAAAAATGGTATGGTGTTAAGGTGGTACTTAAAGGGTGTTTGGTTCTGCTGATTTAGGTATGTGATTGAGGTTTTTCCTCAAATCAACTAAAATGTAGGTGTTTGGTAAGATTCTCAAATCAACTGCTGATAATTGCTTTTACATAAAGTAGCTATGAATTTGATCAATTCTGTTTTGGAGTTTTTTCCCATAAGCTAATAGCTAATTTAAATTTATTTTTTACTTGGATTGTATTACCCTTATTAAAAAAAATTAATTCATAATAATAATCTTCATAATAATAAAATTCAAATCAATTCATAATAATCTTTCAAAATTCCGAAAAATTAATAAAATGGACTTAGAAATATCTTAAATATAACATTTGAGACTCAAAGAATTTATTTTGATGAATTAAGACAATTTAAATGGAAATTGTTAAATTTCCATTGAAATGCTTCCGGGATTTTTAATTCAAAATCCGTGAGGAATCAGACCTAGCTCTAGTTACGGAAATTAATCCTCATAATTTATACTATTTATTAAAAATATAATCAAAATTTTCTAGGCTGGTCACTATTCCTCACCGGAATCCAGTTGGGACTCGCTGGATTTCTCACCGGAGAATTGTCTTTTGCACAAAAAAGACACATCTCAAAGTTGTTGCATTTTAAATACCCGCAAGCATACGGTTGTGGTTGCAGTGTAAAAGATTATCGTTCCCACAGAGATTGTATACTGAGTACTAATATCTCTACTTATGATTTTAGCTAGTAAATCGAATAAAAGTGATTTAAAAAATAAAATATAAAGAAAAACAATTGAAACTAATAAAATCAAATAATGAAAGTTTAGAGCCTAGGTCTAGTTTCACTATTCCAATCCGATCATGAACACATTAACAAACAAAAGACATCGATTTCAGTTAAGGGTAATTGTTCTAAATTACCTAAAGCCTCTCTCGAGTTCAATTAAGCATGCAAAGATTAAAGTTTAACTTACTCTCGTGATTAAGAAGTTAATCTAAGCTCATTAGGTTCCTTAACAATTATTGATTTACCACCGTAAACTCTGTCTACAGTCATGGTTCCCCAAAGAGCTCGCTTACTCTCGTGGTCGAGTGGTCTAAGTCCTATGAGTCTTAAGCTAATGAATTCTCCTAACTCTCGTTGGTTAATTCACCCATAAATATGCAAACAAGCCGGCCAAGAATGAAAGCATACACTAATTTAACTCAAAAGATTAACTGAATATCAAATTAAAATAATAAAATCATGTGTTCATTCACATCATGGAATAGCTACTCCTATTCCCAAACCCTAAAAGTAAACTAGCCACTCATGGCTAGGATAAAATCCATGAAAAACAATAGAAAACAAAATAGAACAGATTAACACTGAAAATTATAGAATGAATCTCCAAGCCTCTGTATGATCTCTGCCTCTCTGAGTCTCTGTTTCTCTATTCTTCCTTTCCTCCCAACCCTAGATACGTTGTTATCCTTTTATAGCAGTTAGGGTAGATGAGGAATCCTTAATTTCTTATGATTCCTTGTAACATGCAGAACTGGAACAATTCATCAAACACGGCTTCATGTCATGCGATGTCTTCAACTCTGAGGCTTTCATGGCTTAAAATTTGGCTTGGCTAACTCTCCTAGACAAATTGGGAAAATTGAGCTTCTTAGCCCACTTGAAGTAAACCATGCGGGCCCACTATAAAATAAAAGATGTAAAATAAGGTAAAATTCACCAAAATCACTTTAATAAATTAAAAACTCAAATAAATCCCCAAACTATGCTAATGACCTAATTATACCTAAAAACATCATTAATTAATTTATTATTTATTTAAAACTTATTAAAATTTAACTCTAAGATACGTAAATAATTTACACATCAAATTCCCCCACACTAGCACTTTGCTTGTCCTCAAGCAAATACCAACTTTAAAAATAGTAAACTCAAATCACAACCTACGTCATTCAGCTTTTAAGACAAGAAACCTGAATAACACCGAGTCCGAAACATATTTACTAAAGAAGATAATCAGACAAAAATATATCATATATGAACAATTTACTAATCATAACCCAAGCACATAACTCTTTGAAATCCAATGAACATAAACTAGAAGAAGAGCATTTAAGCTTATAATTTTTTTCTTTTGAAAAATAAAAGTTGGTTGTGAATGCGTTTTACGCTCCATTTCACAACATCTTTTCTTTTCTTTGCCTTTGGCTTTGGTGAGTGCGTTTTATGCTCCATCTCACCATTTTTTTTCTTTACTTTACTTAAAAACGAGTGCGTTTTACGCTCCATCTCGTCTTGAGGTTTTGCAAAAATTAGGCAAGTGCGTTTTACACTCCATCTTGCCTCTTTTTTTTTTAAATTACAAACCATCATGCATTCTCTCATAAAATCATGCTCAAATTCAATCTCTAAGTTCATGCTTAGGTTATAAAAACTAAATTCTTCATACATAGAGATTATGTACAACTATCTTCATTAATAAATCATTCGATATTTCAGTAATTATTCAAGAAACAAGCTTATAAACTAATATAATCCCAAGTGTGATAGAGTATAGGATGAAAAATTAAAATAGAAATTTTCTTTTAGGACAACCAAATTAACAGTACGGGGAAACGAGTTAAAAATTAATAAATCCTAAAATAAAATTGAAATGCTAACAATCGGATTAATTAAAATATCAAGCACCCAAACACACACATGACAAGATAAATATAAATAAAAACAATAATGATGAAAGGATCGAAGGGAAAGAGGGTACTGCCCTGATTTGTGCTGTTATCCATTAAATTGCAAAACATTCAATTACACTAAAAAAAAAAAAACAGAAACTAAAAAAAAACATAAAGCAGAATTAGCAAAATATACAAAAAGAAAGGAAAAGAAAAAGAAAAGAATCCGAAAGCAAAATACATAAAAAAATAAAAACGAAAAATAAAATCAATCATCCATAGGAGCTGTATCATCGGGTGCAATTCCGGCATCATCTAATGGATCATCATCCTCAGGAAGCTCCTCGATAGTAGCAACTGTGGTGGTCCCAGGAAAGACAGGTTTGGGAGGAAGTGAGACACCCTGAATGTGACAAAGGTTCGAAAGAGCCTCAGCCATCTAGTGCATGAGATCGGTATGGTATTGCAGAGTAGTCTCAAGATGGTGAGGATAAGGGAAAGTGGAAGGCCCCGCAGTGTGGGAAGAAAGGCCAGCATCATGAGAGGGAGGTGTAGCAACATGAATAGCTTGTGAAGGTCGAGTTCTTGGGGCAGCAGTACGTCGCTGCTGAGGACGTGACTCCTGATTGCCTAACTCAGCTGGAGTAGTGATCAAAACATACTGACCATCCCTAATAGTGACCACCCTAATCTTTTTCAAAAAATCTAATTAAAAGGCAATGTAGTGCACAACTGTCTGAGATTGGGAATAGAATCAAAAACCTTTAAATTTTTGGCTAGCCTAGTAATATATGAACCTCCACAAAGGGCTCCCTTAGATTTCCTCGACATATTATCCATATAGAAAGAAAATCCATGTCCTAGATGAGGAACTATGCCCTTATCCAAACAGCGAAGATAAAATAAATCCTTTTGTGAAACACAGCCTATACTCTCTCTCCGACCACAGATAGTGCCAGCAATTAAACGATGCAAGTATCGTAATTCAGGTCTAGCTATATTAGTACTCTTGCAAAGCCTAGGATCATAATTTTGCTGTGCAGCTTCTGTATGAATTATTTCACTCCAATACTGATGGTAATGCACAAGTTCATGAATAGATAAGGCATGATTAAAGGTACCACTAGTGACAGATAGACCATCATAGAAACCACAATTAACAGCAAAGTCATTCAAGGACATATAGAATTTCTTTCCTCCTAATTGAAAAAGGCACTACTTTCTACTCGGTGTAATCAACAGGATCACTGCAATTCAGTGTAAATGTTGAGAGGAATTCTAAAAATAATTCATGAAAAACAGGTTCCTCAATTTGCTCAAACTTTTCCCACCGCACATTATTAATCATCCCTAAAATTTTGTCATGTAATCCTATAACAGCTAAGTCTCCTAACACAATATGATAAGAAGGGTGAACTGGAAGGGAAACATAGTGGTACATGTTGTTCTAAAATCAGGATTGGTGAATTGAAGCAAAGGGTGAGACAAACCATTGTGATTTCCTGTATCAGGATGTGAGGAAGATGGAATTGAAGGCACAAGTGCTTGAGTACTATGAGAAGGTGGAGGCGATGTTGTAGATCGCGTCCTTGGACGTGATGAAGACGAAGCTTTCCCTGAGGGTTTAGATTTTCTCATGGTGGAGAGGAAAAAGAAAACAATGAAAAAATAAAGAAGAAAAAGATCTGACGGGATTTGAGAAAAAAGAAAAGAAATTCAGAAGAAAATGCGAGAGAAAATAGTGAAAAGAAAAAGAAGATTTAGAAGAAAAGATAGAGGCGAGATGAAGAAAATGAAGATTTGTAGAAGACTAAAAATGACTCGGGTGAGAACTCAGGAAAACTGGCCTATAATATCGTGACATGTGCCTGCGGGACCTATACGGTATTAAAGCAAAACACGGTTTGAAACCGTGTATTGGGAAGCATTGATACAGTATGAGGCTGTATGACTTTGTGGTAGTGAAGCCATGTTTGGTAATGGATAACAAGGCTTAAAGTCGTGTTAGTTAGTGGATCACACGGCTTTGAAGCAGTGTGGTGAAAAGGGTGACACGACTTTAAACCGTGTTATGTGGGTAATGACACGACTTGAAAGCCGTGTTAAGTTCATGGTGACACAGCTTCAAGCCGTGTTAGTTGGGTGATGACACTGCTTGAAGCCATGTCATATGGTGGAAAGCACAACTTTAAGCCGTGTTGAAGGATGGTTGACACGACATTAAAGCTGTGTCTCATGGAAGCTTACACGGCTTCAATGCCGTGTTTTGTGAAGATGACACGGCATGAAGGCCGTGTCTCATGCCGTGTTCTAGGCCGTGTTTTATTCTGTGAAAATTGCACAGATATATTAGTCAGTGCTGTGTGCCTTACACCGTGAGCACATGTTTTCCTCCTCTATTGCACCATAGCTTTTAAGATCAAATTCATTCTTGCTCCTATGAAAATATAAAAATAAAGTAACAACTAATAATAAATTAAGAATTAATTAAGAAAGAAAGACTTGAAATAAAAGATTAAAGAAAAAAAACAATTGGGTTGCCTCCCAATTAGCGCTTGTTTTAGGT
>CATIWK010156918.1:0-14235 GCA_949634005.1 Mallotus japonicus
AAATCCATATTTGAAATGAACCAGCAAGGTTTATATTTAAAATGAGCTAGTGAGGCCCAATTTGAGATGGATTCATATTTGAACGAGTCATTGAGACTCGTTTTTGAAATGGATTCATATTTAAAACGAGTCAATGAGACCCGTATTTGAAATGAGCTAGCGAGGCCCATATTTGAATATGAAAATGAACCAACAAGGTTAACATTTGAAATTTTGAAAATTTAAAAATTTATTTTTGAAAACAAACACTATGGATTTTGATTTTTAAAATTTTATTAAAAAAGACTACATAAAACATACTAAAAATTGAAAATTTTTGTAGATTTTGATTTGAAAAGAAAATTTACTAGGGAGTCTATTTTGCCAAATTTCATTACAAATAGGATGAAAATATTAATTAAGAAGGGAAATATGCTTACCTGTAAAATTTATCCTTACAGTGACTTTTTTTTTTTGCAATTTTAGGGGCCTTTTTACAATTTTACATTCTAGTTGCCCTTATATATCCATATACCTTTCATTTAGTGATGAATCTTGTCAACAAACTCTCTGAACCTCTCTGTAACTTTTTGTAACTACAAATGGCACAATAGAGGACTCTCCAACTATTTGGGCTTACTTCAATTCACCTTACATCATGTAAATAAGGGGGTATGAAACTTCCAACTATTAAATTACTCCAAGGTAAATTCCCTCCTCTATTCCACAATCTTCCACATCATATTGCTCTGATCAGGTTAGTTTTCTTTGCAATTCTTTGGTAATTTATAATACCCATGCACTTAGGAACTTGTTTTAGGTTAGGTTTAAGGTTTAAGATGTTAGCATAAGTGTTATGCCCTAGAGGCCAATCACATATTTTGACATTGTAAATTATCCCAAATGGCAATAAAATAATATTCTATTATCTAAAGTGTTTATTTAATTGAATATTTATCCATTAGCATAATGTTAAATAAATTTATTATCAAGAGTTGATAATATGAGCTACAAATTTATTTATTACATATGCTATAAAATGTTCGTAGTTGATAAATTAATATTTGGGTAATATTAATTAGACTATCACCTCTGTCTATTTTCCTTGATTAGTATGTGATACTAATAGTGGGAGGTAGTGAGTCTCATGCTACTTGATATGAGATATCATAATAGACATGTGGATACTCATATTATGGGTGGATCGAACAATGACATTAGATTTGTGATTGCGTGGATATTCACTTATAGTCAACAATCACAATCTAGGTCATAATGGTGCATATAGTCCTTTGACCTAAGGTGACATGGTCATCCACATTTAAGTGGTTAGGGTTTATTACCGCTTACATACTTGTGTTAATCACACATTAGTATATGGCATGTGATGGCTCTAGTTGGTTAAATGTAGGGATGAGTGTTAAGCTAAGATGGGATTCATTACCTGGAGTGAACCGGGATAAGATCCTATGCTATCTAAGTTCATTCTTGATTAATAAGTTCCTAGCCAGGACAAATATGACACAGATTGAAGGAGTTTCAATGTTGGTTATGTTTTATCAAGAGTTAGAACTTGAGATGAGGTCATATGATATAACTATTAGAGTTTGACTAAACTATGACTCTAGGCTATATCAAGATCTTTTAATGAAGGGATTTTAGTGCACGATAATTATAACCAAAGGGTTCGTGTGAATCAATACATGCATTCATTTTTAATTGGGTAGTTATGATATCGATGCTAGGGGTCACTCACAACTTATGAGAACTAAATGTGCATAATTGGGATTTTCATGTTTAGTCTTGAAAGGAGTTTCAAATAATATCAAGTGTTGATATTATTTTCTTATTGCCAATTAGACATGAACCTAGTAAGTCAGACCTAAAAGAGCTTTACCAAATCATCATCAATATTAATCTAATTATGGATTAAAGAGTTTAATCAATCAATTAAGATTAATGACATTAGATTTATGCTTTAAGCAATGATTCTAGCATATCATGAAATATAATTCCACCAAGGGTTTAATTATTAATTTATACTTAATTAATATGAGATATTAATTAAAGTATTAAATTAATAATGTATTTTGTTTCTAATTGGACTTGGATTAATGGCCCAAGTTGTTTGGACCTAGGCCCAAAAGAGTTTTGGACCAATGATTAATCCAAGATGTAGAGAAAGCCCATGAACCTAATCCAAGCCCATTTGTCAAATGGATTGGGCTTGGGCCAAGTGTTGGCCCAATTTCCAAGCCCAAATCTATGTGAACATGACATGGTCAAAATTTTTCATGCTGGGCATGCATTGTCCTTTATGTGCATAATGTTGACTATGGGCATGATAAGTATCAAGCTTAGCTTATTAGGCTTGTCATGTTTGGCACACATTATCTCTTGTGTGTATAAATTTTACTAAGGCAAAGATGAGGATTAGGTTACATAATTAAGTGTAGAGAATGTATGTAGACATATACATGAGATGTATTAATTTTCTACATAATTCTTGGTGCACTAGATAAGTATACAAGTTGTATACATATCATGATGAGTTGTATACTTATCATGAAAAATCATATACATGTGATGTAAGACATTATGTCATTAAAAGTTAGCTTTCTCTAACTATAAATATGTAACTTAAGAAATGTTCTAAAGGGTTAGACAATTGAGAGTTTTGTGTAGAGACACAACATATACACAAAATAAACCCAAAATATACTTGCAAGGGATTGAGTTAGTGCAAGACTTGTGAGGGTCACTAGAGAGGAAACTTGCAACTAACCAAATCAAGGCAAGTATGTGACTTGGTGAAGCTTTGGTGTTTCAAGCTAGAGGCCTAACACTTGGGAGGCTAAGCATTTAATTCATGTGTTGAACCTAACTACATCAAAGCTTGTAGATACTATTGTGGTCTACATGAAACTTAGGAGTTTGTAAGTATTCCTAAACTTAGAATTCCTAGGTTGTTGTTTTGATATTTAACTATGTGCTAAATGCAAATTGGATCATTGGGATTGGAATTCTTCATGTGATGAAGGGTTATGTAAAGCAAAATTTTTGAAATTTTCCCTACTTAGATTTGTGCTCACCACACGTCCTAAATGCCTAAGTAGCATAACCAATTCCTTCAATAAGCCCTTAATCTTTTATTTTAATACAATTAAACCCTAAATATTTTTAAAATTCAAAATATTCATTTTTAATTAATATTTTTATTATAATTTTTATTTTAGTTTTTTTAGAATAATAAATTTTATTTTAAACTGTAAAATTATTTTTAAAAGTTTAATTATTTTTTAAAAAATATTTTATACGTAAAAATAATTTATTTTAAAAAATGCGCTCTTATAAATTTTTAATAAATTCTACACTTTACTCGCCAAATAAATTTTTTTTAAAAAATTATTAAACTTTTATTTGGCTGATAAAATATTTTTTAGAAAAATTATTAAATTTTAGTTGATTGGAAAAATTAATAAATTATTTTTAAACAATAAAATTTTGTTAAGAAAAATTAATAAATCTTATTTGGCTAGTAAAATCTTGTTTAGAAAATTATTAAATTTCATTAACCAATAAAATTTTATTTAGAAAAATTATTAAATTTTATTTGACCAATAAAATGTAAATTTATCAAACAAATTATTATAGAGCATGTTTTAAGAATAAAATATTTTGATTCATCTAATAATATTTACAAGAATCAAAATTTTTACACTATATATATCTATATATATATATATATATATATATATAACAATTTTACAAGTTCAGCACTAAAAAAAAATATTTTATCAATTTTTTGTTATTTTACTAAAATGAATAAAATTATTTATAACACATTAAAAACTAGTTAGTTTACATGTAAAAGTGATAATATTATAAAATGCTTTTAAAAATCAGTTAAAAAAAAAGTCTATGGCCATATATTAAGAAAAAATATCTTATGCTTCAGAATGAATTGAAAACATATAAACTGAAGAAAAAAGATTATTTATGCTCAATAAAAGCCAATAATTCAGTTCAAGCCAGAGAAAGTTTTTTTTTTTTTTTTTTTTTTAAAAAAAAAAGCATATGGTTTTTCTGGATGAAAAATGCCCAGTTTGAGAATAAAAATTTAGAAATACTTGGGTTTGGGAAACAAAACTCGATTTAAAGTGGGGGCAAAGGGGCCAAGTGCATATGTTTCGTAAATGTACACTATTCTAGT
The DNA here is from genome assembly GCA_949634005.1 of Mallotus japonicus. Lineage (NCBI taxonomy): Eukaryota > Viridiplantae > Streptophyta > Magnoliopsida > Malpighiales > Euphorbiaceae > Mallotus > Mallotus japonicus. Next base: position 4,193 of record CATIWK010156918.1, read on the forward strand.
TTTGCCCCCTCATTAGCTTGTTTTAGTCGAAAATATATGTACCCTTTGAATTTTAGTTTGGCTAATTACTTTCCTTAAAAATTTTATGTTTTTATTAATTAAATAAATAACATTTATGGCTCTCTTATATAATCTAACCTTTTAATTCCCCTAAAAGTTTCATTTCATTTTCAAAAAGAATTATGAAAAGAGTTTATTTTTTAAATGAATTCTTTTTTTTTTAACAAAAAATAATTCTTATTAATAAAGTGAATTTGTTTTAAATAAATCTTTTATAAAATAAATTCATTTAAAATTTCTAATAACCTCGTGTTGTCCTTAAGCATATAAAAGAATTATAATAATGATATATATAGTTTTAAAATGTATGTATTTGTTATACCCAACTAACAAACATTTCTAGATTAATTCACCAATGTTTGAAGATGATGATTACCAATGGAGTGTGACATTGTATTTAGCATTGTTTATGGCTTTGATCACAAGAGTATCCCCATCTCTCACTTCTAATGTTGGTCCAGGGAATTGTCCGTTCACTGTGATTGTGCTATGCGTTCTGCACAACCTCTTCACTGGCTTTGCTTCAATCTATTTGCAGTCAAAAAAACACAAACTAAAATATATTAATTAAGACATAAATCATACATAATAAGAAGAATAGATAGTTGAAGCCTGAAGGGTATCTCTTCTGTTTGAGAGAGAACGATTGTCTCGAAAGGTAAGAACAGAAAAAAAGAATTATGATATGACTGAAATATTATTATTATTATTATTATTATTATTATTATTTTTTTTTTTTGTAGTTCATGATGTAAATGTAAAAAAATAATAACATAAACATCTGGGAGGGTTAACCCCTTCATTTCCCAGAGTGGTTCCGCACATGGGTTGTCTAACAACAGGAAGCAACAAAGAAAGCAAGGAAGAAGTGATACGTACAACAAATTCATGGTAATGAGTTTCAGCTGCATGAGAAGAATAAGCTACGATACCCAACAACACTACAATGCCTAAAAGGATGCAGTGCGGCAATCCCAAGAGGCTTAAGTTGCGAACCTGCATTTCCTCAGTTTTATATTATGGTTGAGTGATAGTATATATTTAGTTTGAAATCAACCCATGCCAAGAATGACTATTTATACTGTATATGATATAGCGGGAAGGAACAAGACGTTTTGTTTTGTTTTGTTTTATGTTTTTTTTTTTTTTTAAAATTCACTTTAATTAGGTTACAAGTCAACAGAGACACATGTATAATTCCACTCCGTAGTCTAACCATAATGAGGATTTGGTACACCCACTAGCAGACTAGCTCTCATCAATTTGATTTTTTTTCCCCTCTTTTGAAAAAAAAAAAAAAAAATTGAAGATTCTGCATATTTTCTTTTGTTGGGCAGGTGCAACTCTTAGATTTTTAATAAATTTGATGTTAATCAGTGTAAATTTGATGTTAATTAGTGGAGTAAATCATGGTTTTTATCCTAAATTTTGATGTAATTAATACTTTCTTATTGTAAGAGGGAAATATAAAATTTTCTATTAATAAACTTTTGAATAATATATCTGAAAGAGATAAAATTCAAAAATTATATCTACAAAGTATGTTAACCAAAGCTCATGGACACTAGGATTAGCCCCGAGTATGAGATAGAGAAAATACTAAATTGAAAGACATTAAAATCGTATCAAGCTGAATACTAATTTTAACTATGAATCGAACCAAATAAAATTTTGTGACTAATTTAATATGGTATTGGATATTTACAAAAATTCGAACCAAGAACCATACCAAACTAAAAATCAATTATAGTACCAAATATTAATTTAATAAATAATATATAAATATGAATAAATAGTAGTGAACTTAATTATATATTTTTCATTATATTATTAAGTAGTTTATATTGAGTAGCATATGTATAATAATATATGATAAACATTAATATATTTTGTGTTTAAAATATAATAAATAAATTACTAACAAAATATTATTATTATTATTATTATTATTGTTAGCATAGGTGGTATGTCCTAGAGGCCAATCACATATTTTGACATTGTAAATTATCCCAATGGCAATAAAATAATATTCTATTATTTAAAGTGTTTATTTAATTGAATATTTATCCATTAGCATAATGTTAAAATAAATTTATTATCAAGAGTTGGTAATATGAGTGACAAATTTATTTAGTACATATGCTATAAAATGTTCGTAATTGATAAATTAATATTTGGGTAATATTAATTTGACTATCACCCCTGTCTATTTTCCTTGATTAGTATGTGATACTAATAGTAGGAGGTAGTGCGTCTCATGCTACTTGATATGAGATATCAGAATAGACATGTGGATACTCATATGTTGGGTGGATTGAACATGACGTTAGATTAGTGATCGCAAGGATATTCACTTGTAGTCAACGATCACAATCTAGGTCATAATGGTGCATATAGTCTTTTGACCTGAGGTGACACGGTCATCCACATTTAAGTGGTTAGGGTTTATTACTGCTTACATATTTGTGTTAATCATACATGAGTATATGCAGTGTGGTGGCTCTAGTCGGTTAAGTGTAGGGATGAGTGTTTAGCCAAGATGGGATTTATTGCCCGGAGTGAACCGGGATAAGATCCTATGCTATCTAAGTTCATTCTTGATGAATAAGTTCCTGGCCAGGATAAACATGACATGAACTGAAAGAGTTTCAGTGTTGGTTATGTTTTATCAAGAATTATAACTTGAGATGAGGTCATGTAAAATAACTATTAGAGTTTGACTGAACCATGACTCTAGGCTATATCGAGATCTTCTAATGAAGGAATTTTAGTGCATGGTAATTATAACCAAAAGGTTTTTATGAATCAATACATGCATTCATTTCTAATTGGGTAGTTGTGATATCGATGCTAGGGGTCACTCACAACTTATGAGAACTAAATATGTATAATTGGGATTTTCACATTTAGACTTGAAAGGAGTTTCAAATAATATCAAGTGTTGATATTATCTTTTGGCCGAATGCTCATTTTCACCCTTAAACTTTACTCTTTTGGTCTATTGCACCCCTCAATTTTAAAATTTACCTATTGCACATCTCAACTTCTATTTTGTACCTATATCATCCCTCAACTTTCAAAAATTACCTATTACATATTTCAACTTCTATTTTGTGCCTATACCACCCATGGTGCAATAAACCAAAAGTGGTAAAGTTTAGGGGTGAAAAGGAGCATTCGGTTCTGAATTATGGGTGATATAGGCACAAAATAGATGATGAGATGTGCAATAGGTAAATTTGAAAGTTGAGGGATGCAATAGACCAAAAGGGTAAAGTTCAGGGGTGAAAATGAGTATTTAGCCTTATCTTTTCATTGCCAATTAGACATGAACCTAGTAAGTCACACCTAAAAGAGTTTCCCCAAATCACCATTAACATTAATCTAATTATTGATTAAAGAGTTTAATCAATTAATTAAGATTAATGGAATTGGATTTATGCTTTAAGCAATGATTCTAGCATATTATGAAATCTAATTCCACCAAGGGTTTAATTATTAATTTATACTTAATTAATATGAGATATTAATTAGAGTATTTAATTAATAATATATATTGTTTCTAATTGGACTTGGATTAATGGCCCAAGAAGTTTGGGCCTAGGCCTAAAAGAGTTTTAGACCAAAGATTAGTCCAAGATATTGAAAAGGCCTATGAACCTTATCAAGGCCCATTTGTATGTTGGATTGGGCTTGGGCCAAGTGTTGGCCCAATTACCAAGCCCAATTCCATGTGAACATAACATGGTCAAATTTGTCATGTTAGGCATACATTATCTCTTAAGTGTATAATGTTGACTATGGGCATGATAAGGTGTATATCACTTTGGTATGTGTAGAGAATGTATTTAGACATAATGTATGGGATGTATTAATTCTCTACACACTTTACAACTTGCATACTTATCATGACAAGTTGTATTCTTATCATGATGAGTTATATACTTATCATGTGATAGGGTTTGTTTTTTCAATATATATATATACATAACTTAAGAAGTGTTCTTAAGTTTTAGAGACTTTGTGTAGAGACACAAAAAGAGAGAAACACATACACAAAATAATCCCTAAGTGTTCTTTCAAAAGGATTAAATTAGTGCAAGTTTTGTGAGGGTCACTAAAGAGGTTACTTGTCACTAATCCTATCTAAGCAAGAAGGTGAATTGGAGAAGCTTTGGTGTTTCAAGCTAGAGGCCTAACATTTGGGAGGCTAGAGCATTTGATTCAAGAAGTGAATCCAACTACATCAAAGCTTATAGATAACTATTGTGGTCTACATCAAACTAGGAGTTGGTAAGTTTTCTTAAACTTAGAGTATCTTAGGTTGATGTGTTTATGTGTTGCTTACCTTTAGCTATGTGTAAAATGTAAAATGGATCTATGAGAAAGAAAATCTTCATGTGATGAAGGGTTGTGCAAGTGAAAATTTTAAAATTTCACCCTATTTAAGGCTTGTGCTCACCACACATCGAAGTTGCATAACTGTTTCCTTACAGCTCATTCATCTTTGCTCTAGATGAAAAATCTTTCTATAGGTGACTATTTAAGACCCTAATCTACAAGTTTCATAGTTTGAACATTTTCTAATTTTACCTCTAAGTCCATGAAATCAGCATTTCAATGTTCTGCCCTAGAATAAAGTATGAATTTTATGGTTTGCTAATCTTAATTTAAGTTTCCATGCATGGCAACAAGTCTAATTTCCCCTTCATTTCTCATATCTTTTATGCTAATTAGGAGAGGTGTAGATGAAGAATATAAAATCAGAAGTTGTTTCACTTATTTTAATCCTCCCGAAATCTCAAATTGATTAGGTTTGGTATCTTATTTTGCTCTTCAAATTCCTTGACCAAGCTTCCTTTTTCCTTTCTCTAAAAACATATCTTTAACCCACACTTCATCTCCTCCTATTCTTTCTTGCATTCAGTTATAGAGATATTAGAAGTTGAAGAAGTCTATCCTTTTTTTTTTCAATTGCTGCAAATGGTTTGCTTTGTCTTATAAGGTGTCTTTCCCTCTTATTCCCACTTAATACTTCTTTTCTTTTCTTTTTTTTGATAATTACTAATTAATCCTTTGCCTTTTAATTTCTAAAGATTACACACTCTTTTTTCCTTATTTACTTAACATTTAACCTCTCTTTTCCCTTTTAATTATTTAATTCACTCTAGTAAGTTCCTTCTATTATAATTTCTACTTATTAACTCTAATATTCCATCACTTCAATCCTTTTTAATTTTCTAATCACTCATTCTCATGCTAACTATGTCTCAAGGCACCCAAGACTTATCCTTTACACATTATAAATTCCTATGATATTATAAATTTTATGAATTCCTTACCTAAATCAAACCCAAAACAAATCATGAAATACACAATTTACACATCTAATAGTGAATGATTACACTAAAATACACTAATATGCATGTGCCTAGTCATGTGTATATGTAATGAGGATGAGGATGTTACATATTGTGTTTATTGTTCTTAATGCTTGGTATTGCTTGATCACTAGTAGCATGATTTTAATTGGAATTATGTATTAAAAGATGGTAATTCTAATGAATACATAAACACAATTTTAATTTAACTTAAAATTAGAGATGTTAATTAATATCTCTTTTGATTTGTGCTTCATAGTTCATGATTTTGATATTTAGGTATTTAGATTGTAATAAGAATTGGGTCTTTATTAACTTGATTGATAATTGTGAATTTAAAATAATTAATTCTTGAGAAGGATTGATTAATGCTTTAGAAAAACTTAGAATATGCATGGCTAATTTAGTAGTAAATTTGGATAGCTTAGTGGTTATGAGCTGATTTAATTCGTAGCAAGTTAATTTTATTGAATTATTTCTTTGTTTTTGAAGTACATTTCTTTCTTGGGATAATATCACTAATAGGCCAACTTTGACCCATTATTTTTTTTTGACTTCCCTCCATTTGTTTTTTCAAAAGTAGATTTTTGTATTTTCAAAAGTGGTCTATTGGTCTATTTATGAAAGGTGGATATCAATGTAGTCATTTTGCGATTTTTTTTTTTGTGGTGCCATGAGAGAAGCTTTCCATGTCAATAACAAAGCTACCACTAGTAAACACACCCAAAAATGAGTTTAGCTAGCCATATTTCGGACAAAAAAACAAAGCTAAATTTGAAATTTAGTTAATTATGTTAAATTACACCAAAATTACAGGTCACTAGTTTTAAATCCGACATACTGCAAATCAGTATATATTTCATTTGATTGTTTTAAAATACAAATAAAATAAAAAATGCAAATCAAATAGATAATTAAGAAATTTTCATAAAATGGGAACAATAAATTAATCAAGTAGGTTTTACTTCTAAAAAAATAAAAACGTTTTTTTAACTCTATCATGTTTTATAAGAATGCCAAATGACAAATCTAACTAATATATACAAGACATGCGCTGGATTCTTATGAAAGAACACTTAAGCTTAATAGTGTGAAAAGAGAAAACAAAGATTTCCAATCCATTAACCACAATATGAATATAATATATATATATATATATAATCACATGATGCTACTTGATTTCATGCATCAACTAACACAAATAAGAAGAAGAGAACTGAAATAAAATAAAGCAAATGGGAACAAATTCACATGCTAGAATGAGTTTTAAGTAGAGCAAGCAATAACATACCTCTGCATTCAATCTCTGGGCTGACAAGGAGGTATAAGCTCTAGCATTAACAAAGTGCCATTGTAACAACCGATTATACAAAATCCTAAACAAATGCAGCTCAATAATCCTGTGCTCCCCACTCTTACCTCTCCGAATATCAGCAGTAAAACTCAAAATTAAAGGTGTATTAGCATTCAAATTATTTAAATTACTACTGACAATAGCTCCCACAACATTCCTCACATTCCTCATCCTTGAAGGGCCAAATTAGCTAAAATATACGTGTGTGTGTGTGTGTGTGTGTATGTGTGTGTGTGTATATATATATATTGATTGTAGACACCCGGTTCGGTCGACCCATGATAGGAGACGAACTATGGATGTTCATGTTTGATTCCAGCAAGCTAGTGGCCCCTACTTATTTTTACTCTGCAGAACTGCATAGGGAAAGAGATTTTTGAGAAAAAAGAGGGAGGCTAGGGGGAGAGGTGATGATGGAAAAAGAGAATAGGGGTAGTGTGGCCTAGGGAGCTTAAAAAAGAAGAGAGGAGAGAAGGAAAAGGAGGTTAGCAATTTTAGAGGGGGGACTTAGCAACTAAAGGAGCTGGAGAGGAGAGAAGGGGAAGTTCTTGAGGAAGAAGAGTGAGTTCTTCTTGAGAAAAGGGAGATCATTGCTAGAAAAGAGCTTATTCTTGAAGGAGAAGTAAGAAATCTAGCATTTGAAGGAAGTTTCAATCCGTAAACAGCTTCTGAGGGCTAAGTTAGGGAGATTGAAATTGCTTTGATCAGTAAGAACCCTTCTCTTTAAGCTCTTAAGTTTATATTTCACATAGAGTGGCTTTTCTCTTGCTCATTATGTTCTAAGTTATTATTTGTTTATATTTCTATGTTATATCAATGACATGATGATATGAGAATATTTAATATTGTTGTAGGATCTTAGTTGTGTGTTTGTAATCTCCTTGCTTTACGTAGAAGCAAAGAAAGCTTCTTAGTGTAGTAGTGCCTGGCTATGAGGAGATCGCCTCTTGGTCAAGAGGCGACGCCTCCCTTCTAAGTGGCCATCGCCACTTCACCAGAGTTGAGCACAACTCTGCTTTAAAATTTCTCTTAGCTGGTGCATGATTCCAATTTTGATAAGTCTTCACATGTTTATATTCACAGTTTTCTATGCATGACTATCATTGTCATTTTATTTAAGTCAATACTCAAGTATTAGTAATCTCTATTTGTATTGACTTGGTCTAAAGTAATTTCGTTGATTCATTTTCGTATGATTTCTGTTGTGTTTTAGGAATTAATTTTGTTTATTGCAGGAGTACGGAGTGATTAACTAATTAAGGGGAATCAATCCCCTTAATTAGTTCTTGAGAGGTTTTGTGACAACTTACTTTCTGTATATTTCTAGTTTATTTTCTGTATATTATTTATATATTACTATTTATTTTTAGTATATTTTTTTGTGTATTTCTTTCTATTTGAAGCAAAGTATTGTAATCCTTAATCCCTCTCCCCATTTATTTGGAATGAATGGTTGTAAATTATTATTCTTGATGAATGTTGAGGCTAAACGCATGAAATGGGATTAATGTGCAAACATGAACTTAAGTGTAAAACTTGGCAATTGATTGAAGGCAATTACTATTTTCATGTTAACAAGGAAATAATCGAATAATTAAGGGTAATAAATCACAAAATATAAACGGAGGCCGATCGTAAGGTTGGGTGGATATTCAAACATCCATGCCCAGTTTCCGAACCTGTTCTCTGATGACGGCTTCTGGGAACCTCCGTGGAATCCAGTTGCTATACAAGTGTATCCCGATTTCATCCGGGTGGCGACTCCATCTCTGATTAGGATCTAGACCTATTTCGTATTTCCTAGTGGGCCTTGAGCCTATACAGTGCCGTGGTTGCCAACACTTGGGCACGCATTAACCCTGCCACCTACAGTGGCGACTCCATTGGGGATAGAGAAACTGATTCCAATGTTTATGATTTATCATCTTTGATTATTTCTTGATTTCTTTTGTATTCTTGTTGCATTCACTACACGTCTTGCACACAATGAGCGCTTCAGTCCCTATTAAGCCGGTAATAGTCCATACTTTACTACCTGTGTTTCACTCACACTTGGTGGTGGAATATTGCCTATTACCACTCACGACATGTATAATCCGCATTTCTTGGACTCTTGAGTGGGGAGACGTCTATGGATGTATATAGTTGTGGGAGCCAAAGCCTACTACCCAAGACTCAAGCTCATGTACTGACTTAGTAATTTTCCTTAGGAACATTCCCGAATGCATGCGTTTTATGCCCTTTGATGAATTCTTGAAATAAAATTTAAGCCTGTTTACAAACGAACCTTGTCAATATAGGCCTTTCATGCCTACCCTTAGCCCATTCAAGTGGACATTGCCAAAATGGGCCATGGGCCATTGTAGATGGATCTTGGTAAAGTGGGTCTTGATGTCACCCTTGGCCCGTTTAAGGTGGACTTAAGGCTTATTTAGAGAACCAATCACTTGTTTGAACCATTTTTAGAGAGTTTCTTGCATACGTCAGTTTTATTATCCCCTGTTGATAATTAAAACCCAGGCCAACAATCCTAGGATAATAAACTCACCAGTGAACACGTGTGTGGGAGGAATAAGGGTGAAGATCATTCATTTTGAAATTTTGTACTTTGTTCTTTGCTACATGTAAATTAGATGTATTTGTTTCCCTTCTTGCTTTCAGTAATGAACTGGACTTGCATATCATGCATACACGTCATGCATAATTCTAACCCGTGGTTTTACAATTATAGATCCTTCGTGCTCGTCTTCATGGGTCCGCTCTGATTCCGGTCTGCTAGTTCGAAATTCGGAACAGAAATGGTAGGAGGTTTTGATGCTTAAGCTTTTAGAACACAGCTGCAAGATTAGGTGATTGCTGAGACCTGGTCTCTGATGAAGGAGATGATGGGAGAGATAACTAAGCTAATCCGAGAGCAACAACCGGCGCAACCATCCTCCCCGATTGATTTAGACATTGAGATCCCGATAAGAGAGAGAGAAGAGGATGATGTGACAGTACTCGCTGATCCAGTAGGTCAGAAGAATATGAGCCAGATAGAAAATATGGAGCAGTCTGGTTGGGCTAAGGACCTGACTAAAGCCATGACCCAAATGCAAATGATGATGAGGGAAAAGGGCATGGATGCATAGGTGGACTACTCTGATTTGAACCTAGATGAGGATGATGATCCCTTACCTCAAAAATTCAAATTCCCCGACATGAAGAAGTACTCTGGGATAGAGGACCCGTATTTACACCTCAAGCAA
>CATIWK010157054.1:0-10020 GCA_949634005.1 Mallotus japonicus
AAATTATTGAATTTAAAAAGTTAACCAAAACTGAAATTGAAATTGAAATTACACTTTATGTAAAATTTTTATTTTTAAAATTATTTTGCTTTATAAAGAAATATTTATTTTTCTATAAAGAATTTTATTTTATGAAAATCAAATATGGCATTATTTCTCTTTTTTAAACTAATAACAATATAATTTATTCTCTAATGATTTATTTTATATTCTAAAGATTAATTTTTTCTGAAAATAAATTATATAGTTAAATTTACATATTAAATATACAGTAGAATTGAATTTTTAAATATTAACCTATTGCATTAAAATAAATCTTAGAATATATATCCAAATGATTAAAAAGTATGAAAATTAATAAAAATTTATAACTAAGCAATGAAATCCATCATGCTTAAAATTTTAACAAAAAATCTATATTTTTTAATTAATAACTTGCAAATATATATTAATATTAATATTTTTATTTTTAATTTTATCTTTTTTAATATAAAACTTTAAATATATATTTAAAAAAATCAATAAACAATGTATTAAGATAATTAAATATGAAACATTTAAATGTTGCAATAGCTAACAAAAAATTATTCAAGAATAAGGATAATTATGTCATTTAAATTATTAAAAAGTTAAATAAGGAATGCATTTATAAATAGGTGGAGTGTAAAAATTCTCACCCAAACAACTAAGACAAAAACAATGGAAATGAGGAAAAACACTAAACATCAAGAAAAATAGAAAAAATGCCATTTTGAGGTGCCACGTAGGATGAGAGAAAAAGTGTAAGGCATTCGTTTTCATATATATATATATATATATATATATATATATATATATGTATGGATGTTCTCCCAAAAATTTAATGAAATTTTATATTACTAACGACCTTTTAAATTAAGATCAATTGTTTTTATGTAATGAATTAATTTTTAAGAAAATTTTCATATTTAATATGGTAGTCTTTTTTTTTTTTTGCCAACTATTTAATATGGTAGTGTAGACTCTAAAATGATAATATTTTTATATCTCACCCTTAATAGTACTACAATCATTCCTTCAAAAAAATCATGATAAATAAATTGGTAATACTTTAGTTTATATGTAATTAATTAATATTAGTAATTAATAATTATACCAACTATATACTAATAATTGTTAAAATCATCTGACAATAAATTATTCTTATTTAGACTAGAATTCGAATTCAAGTGCTAGTTTATGTAGTTATATTGAAAACTTTTTACCGTTCTTATATTTTTTATCCGCATCGAACTAAATTAGTTTAATAAATTTTGAGCAATATTGGTTTAAAAAAAATCAACTTTACTAAAAGGAAAGACATATTGATGTTAAAAATCATAATATTTTTTGACTTTTTGCAAATTTATACTAAATTTTAAAATTTGATAAATCTAACCCAATTTGATAAATTATTTGTAATTTTAGTACAATTGCAATTTGATCAATATATGACATTAAAGATGAAGTAATTAATATCTATTTTTATGAATTTTACATTCATATCATCTAAATGTTAATTATAATAGTTAGTTAGACTTCAATCTCAATAATTTAAGAAAATATAAAAATAAAAATGAAAATTTAATTTAATTTATAAAAGACTATATTCATTTTTTTTATCTATTTAAAATTTTCATATGAATGTAAGACTATAAAAATAGAAGTTAGTTAATTCACCTCAAATTTCACGTGTGTATTTTATTTATTAATTCATGATCAAACTATAATTGTGTTAAAATTACAAATAATATGATAAATTAAGTTAAAGTTTTAAATAATATGTTAAATTAGACTAATTTTGTCAAATTTTAAAATTTTGATATAAATATGAAAAAATTGTAAAAGTTGTGATTTTTTTTTTAATATTAATAGGCAAAAGGAAATGTTTAAATTGATTCTCTAACCATTTTTTTTTTTTAACAAACTGGTGTAGTCTTCTATTAATTTATATTAGGAAAATTTTTTAATAGAAATAATTAATACGCGTGTTCAACAATCTCCAAACGAATCGCGTGAACAACTTCATCATCATTATCATCGCTCCCTCATTTCCTCTTGAAGCAAGGCGACGCTCCTCTTTCTGTTTAGGTTCTGTCCAAACAAAGCCTTAGAAAAAAAAAAAAAAAAAAAGCCCGAAATCGCCATGACCGATCAACCTCGATTGATCATACACAATCTCCGAACGACATCGCATCTGCTAAAATCCAGTGCCGTTTCCTTCAAAACCAATCTCTTCACCTTCCTTATTCTCTCTCTCCTCCTCTTCTCCTTCCGTGCTCTCGTCGAAAATGGGACCCACTTCCTTACTTCCTTCATCGACCGTGACCCTTCCCTTAAATCCCTCCTCTCTCGTCTCGACCTCGCCGGAAACAACCACCACCATCACCACCATCTCGCTCACCACCTTCCTCCTCGCCGCCATCGCCGCCCCTTCCTCCACCTCACTCGCGTCGGAACCCTAGATGACGACTTTTTCTCGGGCGACGATGATACCGATCGGTCCATCTTTAACCCTAATAGGAAGTTTTCGCCCAATGGCAGCTCTGTGATTCTTTACAATTTCGATCCGAAATTAGGGTTTTCAGATTTTGTTGTCGATAATGGGATCAAGATTCATGAAACAGTGCGTTCCGGGGTTCAATTTAAAATTGAGGAGGGTTTGCTTCATTACAGCGATGAAAACGAGAAGGAGGAGGAAGAATTTATTGAAGATGAGAGCGGTAAAGGTGAAGACTTTGATAGAATTGTTGATTTTCAATTCTTTTTTAAGGGATTAGAGATAGGTAGGCGTGATGCTGCTGCTTTGGTTTTTTTAATCAGTTTTTTATCTGCTGCTTATGGATGGGTGATTCTTGGGTTTACTGCTATATATTCTTGGATATTAGGGATTGTTTTTGTCACTGTTGTTTTTGATTTGTTAGGCAAGTTCAATAATAATTATTCTTATCTTGGTGTTATCTGGGATGGTTCTAAGTTGGGGTTGAAAAGACTTACTGGTTTTATTCTAATGAGATGGGCTGTTAGAGATGCTTTAACTCAGCTTGTTGGGTTGTGGTATTTTGGTGAAATTGAGGATCAATATTCGTTTTTCAAGCTTTTTGTTAGGTTGAAGTTGATGCCTTTCTCGATTATGTCACCTTGGATTCGGGGGTTTGAGAAAGAAATTTCTGGGTTTTTGTTTACTTGGTTTTTGTTGGATGCTTTGGTTGCCTTCATATTCGCTGTGGATGCTTGGGTTACCATTGTTGATTCGAGGAGAACTGGGAGAGAGATAGTCAGGGAAGGTTGTTATTTGATATCAACAATGTTTAACCAGGCAATTCAATTAAAATCTATGGAAAGTATATTATGTGGATCTGCAGCTAGATGGGTGCTAACTCGGGTTTTTGGGAGGTTTTTGGCTGCAGTTTTACAATCAACATTGGAGGTTTACTTTATGGTAGCTTGGTTGATTTTTTACTTTGCTGCAAGGGCTAAGGATGCTCATTCAGAAGGAAGGAGGTTTGGGAGGAGAGAATTGGAGGGATTGATTGATGGACTTAGATGATAATCATTTGTGAAGAGGGAGGATAGTTTCACTTGCTGGCAACATCATCTGCAGTGCTAAAATAGCATGTGCAGTGATCTCTCAGTGCTTTGTGTGTTCCTTTTTTGCAGCCCCAGTCAGTCAGCACTGTCATTGGTAGGTGTAGTCACCACCAACATCTTGTATGTACTCTTTATCACGAGGCAATATACTACTTGTGTATATTTTCCATGAGAAGGCTTCATGTGTATATTTGCTCCACGCACTGTCACAAATCCGTTGCAATACCTATTCTATTATTGATCACAGTGTAGATTGAGAAAGGTATTGATTTATATCCATATGAGCTTTATGCTACTTCATTCCTGAATTTGGATTGTATCCTGTTTACTTTTTTACTCAACTAAGCAAGCATGGTTGAAGTTGGGCTTTGTTTTGCATTTTATATACATTTTTTTTATGTATACATTTTGATTTTGAGAAGTATCTTGATTCAGCTGTTTGTGTTGTGGCTCTTGCAGTGAACTAAGTGAATGAATCAAAAGCACGTGATGACAACCTTTACGAGTTATTATAGTTTATGGTCGTGTTCTTAAACTAACTTGACTAATCTTGGAAAAAAAAAAAAAGGTTTTAGGCAAAAATATTATTTTACGCTTTATTGGTGATGCTAAGATGAAAAAAAAAAAAAGTTGAAGCTTAACAGTCATGTTTTGTTCCTACTTTGTATCTTCACCATTTTTTCCACTCTGTAATGTATGTCTTAATTATCTCTTGGGGACCTTTTAAAATCTTGATAGGATGATATGAAAAATTGATATGTGTGATGTTTTGGGTGAGTTTTATGAAGAGTGAGAGCCATCAGTACATGTAGATATAGATTTGAGAAGGGCTATCAGAATGGTTAGAATTTTAGACAAATCTAAATTAATTGCTGCTAGTTTTTGAATGTTGAGGTTGAGATGATTCTGGTAGGATTCAATTTTCTTTCTTTGTGCCACTTTTCGGACCCTTCTTTGTTGGAAAATGTGAAGCTCGAGGATTTTCTCATTATAATTTTTTTTGTACCTCATCATAATCAAAACATCAATAAATTTCCTAGGTGTTTTAATGTGTAATGCCTTTAAAAATTTGAAGCAAATATTGAGTGCTATGGCAAAGTGATGTACATTCCCTGAGTCTGAATGTGAGTGCAATAGCATGGATCATTGGCCGTCTTTCCAATAAAAGCATGTGTGTTGAAATTGGAAGCCATAAGAATTGTTACGAGTTACAACAGTCTCAGAATCTGTTTATTGCCATGGTGCATGAGCTAGCATACAGAAATTGTACTGTCCGGGCATGAGGAAGGATCAATTTTTTTGCTAGATGAAGTCTTTCTGGCATTCACTGAGAGGATTACGATGGCCGAAACTTAAAAACTAGGTTCTAAAAGATACAACAAAGCTTCTAACTTTGTGTAAAATGTAATAATCTAGGATGGACTCGTTGCCTTGTCACCATGAATATGTGAGTCACTATAAGCCTGTTTTATCAATCAGCTGCGTGAAGTACTATGATGAGGCTATTTGTCTCTAACAATGCGGAGATTCTTTGTGTTGCTTTTTATGGATGGGTTTGGGGCAGGTTCTATCTTTAGGAGAGGAGGAAGTCTTGGTGAATCCAACATTTAAAAGTGTCCATCTCCATCAATTTGACTAGCAGTAGTCATATTTGGACTGACAGGCTGGTCAGTACTCGGTCACAGTTGTATTTAGTACCTAAGCCTAACAAGTAGGACAAATTGTGGGTTGACATGAAAAATTGGTGGCATGTGGGTATTCTCTTCTAGTTCATTGTATGAAGTTAGCTGCACGAGAACTGCAATTTTATGTTAGTCCTTATGTGGTCTATTGCCTGCAGATCTGAGCAGGATGTGTGTGTTTTAGACAAGAAAATAGCTAGTTTCTTACCAGACGTGTTTTTTGAACAAGAAGATGGCTAGTTCCTGACAAGAGGAGCACTTTACAGACATTTTCCTTGCATTTTGATCAGGTTTCCATCTATAGGATCTCAGTGTCAAGAAAACTGGCTCTAAGTTGCTGTGAATCAAAACGCTACCAACTTTTATCCAAACGGGATAGTTGCCAACCCAAATCTAAACTGGCTCTGACAAGTGCTTTAAAAATTCTATTAAATGCCTTAGATATCTGTTGGATGCCCAAGTACTTCACTCTTGAAGATGGTAGTGGAGGCAATGTGTACTCTGTTCTTGTTCCTTGAATTAAATGTATCATTTTATGATGTCCTTAGTAACGGAGTAGAAGCCTCTTGAAATTCCATCTGTTAGGTTGCAGAACTGATGCAAAAGAAAATCGTCTTCTTTTTAACCTCTCAGTGTTGCCATCTGTGGCATTTGTAATATCAATATGAGATTTGCAGCAAGCTTTCTAGACCGTGGAAGAGGCATTTGCTGCCATTCCATCTTAAATGGTTAATAATGGCCTACCAATATTCTATCCCGTAAATGGAAATTCTTGCACATAGTGTAAAGGCAGGAAATGATACTGTACTCTGCTGTAGAAACTCTATTTTTTTTAAAAAAATTAACGATTCTATTGTTTGAATTGGTACTTAGCCAGCTCCTTGCATCTCTGTTGGAATTGGGAAGAACTGCAATTATTGGATCCATAGAACAAGATGAGGTCCCCATAGCCCTGGCTTTTCCAAAATTTAAGTGCTGTGTCCTTTGGAGAAACATTGGGGCTGCAGCTTCTGCACTTGTAGAAAGGGTGGCTGCAAATATCTGGCTTGACCCCCTATTCTTGGCCCCTTAACTCTTTCATATTTTTATTTTAACAAATAAAATCTCTGCATGATCCTGTCCTCCTTTGCAAAGCATAATTTCTGCCATAAACTTCAAGAGCTCCGCTCCCTTAATTTGCTATTAATTAGTTTCAGATGTCAGGCTCTTGAAGAAAGGCTTCTGGCTATGTTTGGAAAATAGAATTTGTCATTAGGTTCTGATTTACTCCTGCAATCATATTAAAGTGTTTTCCCTTTTTTTTTTCCTTTTTTTTTTATGTCACTTCTGCGCGCTATTAGGACAATTTCAAATGGTGACCAATTTTTCAGTGGTAAATATAATCAACATCAGCATATATAATGGAGGATCACAGAGCTGCAGAAACAGCTCTCGTTTTTCTGCAGAGCTGCATTTTAGCAGAGAAAAAAAGAAAGAGGATCACAGAGCAGAACAACAATTTACCATTCTTGAAGAGAATTGAGAATATAATGGTGGAGAAAATCTTTACGTTACAGTTACTACTTAGTGTACAGCATTCAATGGGTTACACTTAGCTTAAGCCTCAAGAAACAACAATTAATCAATCAGTTTTCTCATAATCTCATTACTTTAGAGACAAAGAAAATTCTTTCCACTCTGTGGAGAGCTGGCGCATCGAACGACGTCCAAGAAAATGCTCTCGTCGCAAGGAATACAGAGCTTAGAGTCAGCAGTGAAGTCATATTCTTCCTTAGCTTGATCTAGCAATGCCCTGAAGAGTGGATGCTCAAGTAAGCTAATCTTGATTACAAACCTCTTGTAGTTCTCCCCTACATACACTACTAAATGACCTTTAGGTACGTCTCTTGGTATCGATTTCTCTTCATGCAATGATGCCCATAAACCCCATTGTCTACAACAGTGCTCACATCCAGCACAAGGTATCACTTTACTCCCCATCTTCCTCCACTTGTTAGAACATGCCTTCAAGAACTCCTCCTTCATATTCTTCATGTATGTGTATATATCTCTCAGCGAGCGCGAGAGGAAGAGAATATTGAGTGGGAAAGAAAGAAGAAGAAGAGCTTGGAGGGCTATGGAAACAAAAGGGTAGGGTTTATATAGTGTAGAAAGTGTGAAAGAGCCGCTCTTTTGGAACTTCTGTAATAAATGGTTGATAAGACAAGGCAGCTCAGAAGCGAGTTGAGTTGATGAAGAAGAGTGATAATACTACAAGCATTTATATATACATGTTACATACAAGAGAAAAATATAGCTAAAAATATGAAGGCTTGTCGTGCTGTACCTTTCCTCCAATTTTTTTAAAGAAAAAAAAAGGTGTTGATACGAATGTGTACGACTTGAAAGAAAGCATATAATATAAATGATTATGTTAAAGGTAAAGTAATAAACATGGCCAGAAAGGAAGCAATAAGGTCAATTGTATTTTGTGGGGTTGTGCATATAGTCCCTTAGTGAGTGAAAGAAGAGGAATGGTGCTTGATCGATGATCTTTCGAAATTCTCGAAGTTAAGACTCCACAAGTTGTGAGAGTGGAAAATAAAGATAAGATATGATGAACATGAAATTCATAGAGGAGGGGATGGGATAAGTTTCTTGGACTAAGTGCGATGCCACTTATTTGCTATATGTTCCAATTAGGATATAGTAAAATATTGCATTTTGGCTCTTGTTTAGATCTTCCACTATAATTTATTTTGCTATAGCTTCATGTAATTCTTTCATTTTCAATGCAATTTTATATCTTTTGCACTAAGCTTTCTTTTCAAATCTTTTAGACCATGTTTTTTTTTTTTTATGTAGGTAATATAAATTATGGTCGCATAAATGTGCTAGAGATAATTTACAACTTAAAAATATCAGTCGCATAAAATCGTTATTAGATTCGCCATTAAAAGTGTCGGTTAGTTCAATTTTACATGCATGATCACGATTAATTTCATTGGATGTAAATATAAACATGAGCTTGTGTTGTTTCTTTTTAGCATTTAGTGGTGTTTGTAGAAATGGGTTTTAAGTTTTGTTAAGTATGGTGATTAGTAGTTGAGTTTCGTAATCAAGCAACTAACCAAAGATTGAATAAATAATTATGCAGTGTAAATTCTACTAGCAAAGCTGGATAGCACAACATGGGATTAAATATTGTGCAAACAATAAGCTAAGCAATCCACCACCATTATATATATATATACACACAATAGCCTAATAGAAACAACAATTCTTGCTTTAAAGTGTAATTAGATAATAAACATTGCATTAAAATAATATTTGTACTAGATCTTGATTTCAAATTCCTGAGAGTTTTCTGTACTTTCCGTACAACAGTGTTGTTGTTTTTATACAGTATAGAATAAATAGTATCATCTTTGGCATTAGCTCTTGCCTGCATATGGATATGGGGTTTTGTTTTCAAGGTACAGTATCTCTGCAATTTGACCATGCATGCAGGAGATGGGGCTATGTTCTATGTATGTGTGTGTGCATATACATATTGCAATTCAAATTAAAGAAATATTGTCAAATCTATATGTATAACACTTTGGTTGAAGAGCCAAGAGACGAGGAAAAGGTATGGAAATCCACATTTTGAATCTTACAAGAATGATTCTAATCAAAATCCAGATATTAACATTGTCCAAAACATTCAATGTTTTATATTTCTGACTTCCATCTCCTTACCAAACGAATTTTAGGTTTTAGGTTTTAATATAGTAATGGCAGTTTGAGCCATTTTATATCTTCCATTTGATTAATTAATGCTTCTACATATAATAATTTCTTGCGACCATAACTACTACGCAGGGTAATTTTTTTGTTTGAACCGCCGGTATTCAGAGTTTGTTGGAGTTTAATTAATCTGATTCAATCTAATAGGACTATAAAAGCAACAGAAGACTACTTCAATAGTTTTTAGTGCATCACAAATTTAGTGAACAAGTTTTGCTAAATAATTTTATTTAAAAATGTGTTGAATGCATAATTTTTTTTATGGAATTTTTAATGAACCTCACTTTATTTTTTTGGCAGATTAGAACTTTCTTTTAAATCACATAAAAGTTTATTTTATAAACTAATCACTACAGGATTTGAATCTTACAACTCATAATCGACCATCACTAATAAGTTTACATTGCATGTAATTTTATAATTCTAAATAGTAAAACAACAAAGTAAAATTTATTTATGGTCTTCATATATTTAATAGATTCATGATTTTTTCAACTTATTGAATAGGTCCAAAACAGAGAGAAGGGATGGATTGACATCCTTCCATTATCCTGTAAGTAAAAAAGACAAAATAAAGGGAAGGTGACAAGATAATACAAGTATTTAACCATGAAAAAAAAAAACATATATGAATTTGGAACCCTTAAATCCTTGCTAGTTAAGAATGTATTCGAGTGGTATGCTACTCTGAGTTGTACATACTCTAAGTCTTCTCTCAAAGGATAAATGTAATAGAAATGGAATGTCATTTTCACAACCCACTTTCTGCTCAATAAACTCATAAAATCATTCCCTCTTTGTTATGTGGAAAAGACATATGGTGTCACGACCCAAACCAGGAGTCATGACCGGCGCTAGGGAACGGGAATTATCACAACCAGAACCCGTAGCAAGCCTTAAATATAAAAACAAATATAAAATAACTCACAAAAATACCAGGTAATTAAAACTTTATTTTATA
>CATIWK010157077.1:0-11925 GCA_949634005.1 Mallotus japonicus
ATCTATCCAGACGACAAATAAATTTTGAGATTTTTTAAAATTATGTTCATAATTGTTTAATTATGCATATAAAAACTATTTAGTTATAATTGAAAAACTAAAATTAATTGAATCAATTTAGTTTTTAGTGTTGAATTATGATAATAAATTATTTTCTTTTAAAAATAAAATAAAATTAAAAATTAATTTGAATTTTAATATTGTAAATATTTTTTAAGGATTAAATATAAAAATAAATAAAAAATAAAGGAACCTTTAGTAATTAAAAAAAAAAAAGAGGCCTCGCACAATTTACAATGGCAAAATGACTTTCTAGCAATTGAAAATGGCAAGATGCCTATGTGACAGTCACTTTTTACTTTTTTCTTTTTTTTTTGGGGAAATGAGAAAAAAAAAGTTTGTCATTTTTTATTTCACCATTTGAAAGTCTAATTTTTTTTTTACTAAATCACCACAAATTGAATATTTGTGTTAAAATAACCACAAGTTGAAAAGTAATTTATTTTTTACCTTAAAATGAAATAAATCTACTAATAGCTCGTAAATTATCTAGGTATAATATGTGTTTCTTGATATAATTTTTTATGTTTAAAGCGAACTTTAATTTTTTTTAATAGAGAAGTTATATGACCTAAATATTGATGGACTGTACAATGGGGACAATCATTTCTCTTTAAATTGACGGCGATAGAATTCGAACTTTACACCTTAAAATGCCTTTTATTTTTTTTATTTTTATATTTAATCCTTAAAAAATATTTACAATATTAAAATTAAAATTAAAATTAATTTTTAATTTTGTTTTATTTTTAAAAGAAAATAATTTATTATCATAATTCAACACTAAAAAATAAATTGAGTCAATTAATTTTAATTTTTCAATTATAACTAAATAGTCTTTATATGCATAATTAAATAATTATGAACATAATTTTAAAAAATCTGAAATTTTTTTTATCGTCTGGATAGATTTAACACAACTCGAAAAGTTAAAGATATAATTGATCATGTGAGATGGCCACGTAAGATGCTTTTTGTCATGTCAGACGCTCTTAAGCCATGTAGGAATGCCACCTCAGTTCTGCCTCATGTCCATTGCCGTTTGGATAGAATTGGCACAAATCAAAAAGTTGGAGGGGTTAAATTGAAGCAACTTTGAAAGTAGGATTAAATTGAAAATTGGTCCAAAGTTTAGGATAGATAAAACAATTTCCCTATTATATAACTTATTAATTTATTTAATTTTCTTGATAAAAGTAGCTCATTTTAATACAACAGCAATAACACACCACAACCAACGATAACAACAACAACATAAGCAACACAACCACTGTGCCAGCAGGCATGTTTCTAATATCTTAGATAGTCTAGCCTCGAGTTCCACTCAGTCCCTTTTTCGTAAACTCTTAAGAGGAAATCATTAACCGTCGTTTCTCGGTAAATTGGTGGACTTTCTGGCGAAAATAGCTCCTTAATTGGCTCAAATACCGTCGGAGAAACCCCCCTTCTCAACATGCGTTCTAAAGAAACAACCCACTGAGATCCTTGGACCTATATTTTTCGCCAACACTCTGTGATACACGCTCTTGAATTTCCCATTGGTAATTCGCCGCAATTTGAAAAAAAAGAAAAACATATCAAAACTAACTAATTAATTATTTTCTTTGTTTAATTTCTTTTCTTTCCTCTTTCTAAATAAAGTCTCAAGAAATTTCAGCATTTATAATTATTTTAATTAATTAATTAAATTTCAATTCAAATTGCGTATAAGTTCACAGCTCTGAAAATAACTCAGTAGGTACATCGTGAGTCAATATTTATTTTAGAATCTGTCTGTTTGAGCTAAAATAAAACCGAAAATAGAAATGAGAATAGTCAATTCCCATTTTTGAGGTTTGTTTTGACATTAAACTCATTTAGAATGGGAATTTATTGCCCTAGCAATGGAAATGGCTAATTTCCACTCACCTCATTGATAATGAATTTTGATTCCTTTGTTTAAGTCAAATTAACTATGGATATATATTTAAATATTGACATATATTATTTAAAATTTATAAATAAAATATATAAATTAATAAAAATAATTATTAAAAAGTTTGAAAAAAATATTTGTTAAAAATAAATAATTTTTATAGTTATTTTTAAAGAAATTAATATTTTAGTAAACATATAAATTTTAAAAATATTTTGATAATAGATAATTATAATATTAATTAATTTTGGTACAATATATAATGTTAATTTTATATATATAAAAACTATAAAAATATTTTAAATAAAAAAATAATATTGATTTCCATTCCCATTTCATAGTGAACCAAACAATCTTTTTTAAATTTTCATTCCATTTTTTATTCATTCTCATTCCGATTTCAATTTCAATTTTGAAGTATGACCAAATAACCCTTTAGTTTTTTAATTTAAAAAAAAAAAAAAAAAAAAAAGCCTTACCTGTGTCATATCTCCCAAATTTACTACTAGAGCTCCGGGGATTGGAGTAACATCAACCCAATGATCTTGGTAGAGGACCTGAAGGCCACCCAATTGATCTTGTACACAAGAATTGAAATGAAGGCCAAATCAGTATGCTTGCCATTGCCCAAAGTCAAGGATGGTTCAGGGCATGCTGGATAGTAGTGACCAATAAAGTAAAGCCCCTCCACACAACCCATATCTTTCAAGTGGTTAGGGTTAAGTCCAAGAGCCTCTGATAGCAATTCGAACATTCTTAACCCTAATTGTATTACTTGGTTCGTGTAGTCCACCATTATATATCTCTGCAAATATAAGGAATAAAATAATTTAAGAAATCAAAAATTAATTTAATTAGAAGACCAGGAAGGGGTAGGCCATGTCTGGCCTGTAGAGAGGTTATTTAATCTTAAGAACAAGTGAAATGAACAACTTACCTGCAAACAGCGGCAATTCTTCAGGACAAGGAGGGTGAGGAGCCATAAGACAATATAAAGAATCCCTCCAATTAGCTGCCTTGGTTTGATAGAAATCATAGTTGGTGTTATAAATCAGCTTTTTGGACTCATCCCTCGTGTAGAATTGTCTCTTCACTTCATTGTCTTGCTCATGAAACTTTCTCATACCCTCAATCATCTCTTCCATAGTGGTAGCTGGAATTCCATGATCTGTAATCTGAAAGAAACCCCATGTTTCACTAGCTTCTCTTATTTTATTTATCACTTCTCGACGTAGGCTTGGATCTTTATCAATGCCTTCCATGTTATAAATGATAGGAATGCTATATTTATCCCCTGCGTAAGGCTTGTCGTTGATCATAGATTGATCATGGATAAAAAATTTTCGGGACCTTTGTAATTCCACCATCTACGAGGCCTTTCACGCCAGATTTTGTGTCGTCCAATGCTTCTAGTTCACTTTTTCTGTCGTAGTGATCAGATTCTTGATGCTGAGCCTGAGATGAGTCCATTTCTTTTATGCCGATGTAGATTGCAAATTTGTATAACTTGCTCTTTTTGAATTGCTACAAGCAAAAGCTACCAGTGAAAGATACACACATGCTGAAATATGATGGGACAAGATAACCATTGCAGAGCTAGCCCTTAGCAACAGGCCCGGCTTTAGGCATGAGCCACTGAGGCCTATTACTATATATAGTAAAAGAAATGTTTTAAATAATTTTTTATTCTATTGTAATTTTTTTTCTAGAAGTAGTTACTCTATTTTATTTATAAAATTAAATTTATTTTTTAAATAATTACTATTAAATATATAAAATAAATTTTATTCAATGGTATTAAAAGTAAATATAAATAAATTTATAGTTTTAATTTATTCATCTCTTTTTTATATTGTATTTTATTTTTTTCAATTAAATTATTAACTAGATAATTTTATTTTTATTTTTACATTCAAAAAATTTTTAAAATTTTATTATGTGCTAATTAAAGCCGAAACTAGGGGAAACAGACAAGGAGAGGCCACTACCTCCTTTTAACCAATTAAATTTTACTATAGTCCTTTATGTTCACCATCTCTCACTAAAATTTAATTGATTGTCCCATATTTTCAATACAATTTAGTTGAAAAAATTTAAAATGTTGCGCTTTTAAATTAGGATCCAATATTGGTGCTAATATCAAATTGTTTTTTTTAATTTTAATAGCAGAAAATAGTCAATATCTAAAAAATAATAGTTAATTGATAATTTTAAATTTAAAAAATAAAAAATAATAATTTTTACCTATAACCACAAATACTCTTGAGCCGGCCCTACTTACCAACCATTTTTATTTGTGCCTGCGAGCTGATTTTTTTTTTTATTTCTTTTATTACTGTATGCTCCATGACTGATGGATTATTATTGTAGTCGTTTTTGTTTTTGTTTTTGTTTTTTTAACCTGTATTATTGTACTCGTGAAATCATCGTTGGTAAGCAATAATTATTTTCATCTATCAGTCCACATGACTAAAGTCTAAAAAATAAAAAATACTTACTATAGTTGGGCAACTATATAAATAGTGCAGTAGTTGGCCATTTGGTTCCATGTGACTTGTTTAGATATGTGTTTTTGCTTGTGTGAAATTTTTAACTATGTTTTGGTCAAAAAAAAAAAAAATTAACTATGTGTCATTATCCACTTAAATAATGAGTTGGCACATAAAAAATGAGAGAAAATGTATGAGTTTAGAGGGATAACTATCTTGATTATCAATTATTATCATATGAATCAAATTTGTTAACTCAAATCTATCATGCTTGTTATATATAGTGTAATAAAATTATTAAGTGTAATAAAGGTAGACCTTACCAATTTAGTAAATATAATATTAAGTGAATATTAGATAATCATAATTTATTATTTAATAAATAAAATAATTATATATATATATATATTAAATAAAAGTAATTGAATTATTAAGTAGATATAATACTTAATGTTAAATAAACAAACCTACGTAAAATTATGTAGTTTCATAATAAAACTAAGTAATTTTGGTAAAACTAAGATATTGTGTTAGTAAATTTAGCCTAGATTTGCTAATGGTAAATATCACAAAGTATTGAAATGTCACAAAAAAACCTATAGGACTATAAATGAAAAAGCGCTAAACTATAGGCACTTATTTTTACTTTTCCCATTGAAATATATTTTTCCATGTTTTTTTTTTATAAAGTTTTGGTATTAGCCCTGATTTTGCATTTATGTCCATATAACACAACAAAAACATTACTTTGTTTATAATCATGAATTTGAATGAACAAGCAATTGCAACATTTTTGTTACTTCATTGCTTAAGTACCAACAAATGATCAGCTATAGCTAGCCAATTAGTCCTTTTTAACTTGATTGGCCATTCTTAATTATTCTTATATGAAGTAAGGAATCAAAAAGATAAGAAGAAGATGATGATGTACTTCTAATTATTATTTGTGGAGAATCTGCAGCACATTATTTCGAGTCTTATCGCAAAACTCTGCTTGGGGAGATACATGGGCGATCATAATTTCTGTAAAATGTATTCTCAGGCTTGGAAATTAATGTCACAATTTGAAATACCCGAGTCCTGAGGTCCCATCAAGCCCTTTTGAGTAGACTTTAGCAAGATATTCATTTATTGTTGTTTCCCTGTATATTGGAGGGTTATCTTCTGACAGCAACTGCTTGATCGGACCATATATCCTGGAAGAAGATGATGAGGTCCCTTCCGTAAAATGAGTCCTAAAAAAACAAGCAATTGAGACTCTTGGTCCAGCATCTTTTGCCAATACCCTGTGATATACGCTTTTGAACTTATCATTGCTGATTAGCTGCACGCAAAAAAAAAAAAAAAATGTAATCACAATCTTCTTTTAGAAAATGGGATATTAGGATGTCAAAACCAAGGAAGACTTGCCTGTGATAGATCTCCCAAATTTATTACTAGACGTCCAGAAACAGGTGTAACATCAAACCATTGATCTTCGTGAAGGACTTGAAGACCACCCAATTGGTCCTGCAAAAGAATTGTAAGGAAGCCAACATCTGTATGCTTGGTAGCACCCAAAGTCAAACCTGGTTCAGGACATGCTGGGTAGTAATGACCAAGAAAATAGAGCCCCTCTGCACAACCCATATCTTTCAAGTGATTGGGACCAAGTCCAAGAGCTTCCGAGAGCAACTCCAACAATGTCAATCCTAAATCCATTACTTTGTTCGAGTAATCGATCATTACATCTCTGTTAGTCAATTACACATGTAACACAATTACTTGAAAATGCCAACAAATGGTGAATATTGGAACAAAAAAATAACAACATGTACATACCTACAGACTTCAGGCAATTCATCAGGCTTTGGTGGATTAGGGACCATTGAACAGTATAAAGTATCCCTCCAATTAGCTGTCTTGGCCCGATGGAAATCAAAGTTAGTGTTATAAAGCACTCTCCTCGTTTCATCCCGCGTGAAGAAGTGTTTCTTGACCTCAGTATCTTGCTCATGAAATCTACGTATCCCATCAATCATTTCATCCAAAACAGTTTCAGGAATTCCATGATTGATCAGTTGAAAGAAACCCCATTTCTCACAGGCTTCTCCAAGTTTATCTATGACCTCCCTGCGCAGCCTGGGATCTTTATCAATGCCTCCCAAATCTATGATTGGTATACTGTGTTTATGGTTATTTCCTGTGCATGGAGCATCATGGATATTGTCGTGGATGAAAATTCTCGGGATCTTTGCAGCTCCAGAATCTACAAGACCTTTTACACCAGCTTTTGTATCATCAAAAGCTTTTAATTCACCTTTCCTGTCGTAGCTATATTTGATTTCATCTTCAAAGTTTCCTAAACTTGGAGCCATTTTCTTTACGTTAACAGCTGGGAAATGCATGTCACGTGCTATTGTTTTGGAGAAAATAGAATGCTATGCGTGCATTTATATAATAATAATAATAATAAAAAAGAACAAAAATAATTAGTTGTTGATGTATGCTCAGGAATCTTCTCAGTTAAGAGACGTTTTACATTTTTTATCTAAATTACCAGCGTCTAATAAATGTCTCCCAATAACAAATTCAATATAATTGCATATATTATGATTCAAATTTAAAACTCATTTAAAGAGAAATAACTGTCGACTAGTTGATTTCAATGGTTATCGGTTATTTTACATTTTAGTTGTATTATATGTGCATTAAATTAATTAATAAAAAATTTATTATTATTTTTAAATTAGTGGTTGAAAATTCTTTATATTTTTTTTAATTAAATAGTATTAAATGGAATTATGGACTTTGAATTTGGATAATCTAGAAAAAGAAAACAAATAAAGCTGCGCTCTTTAACTTTTGTGCATGCCTTGCAGGTGTATATCACTTAATACACAGTGGAATGGAAATTTATAAAGATAATTGGCTTTTTTTTTTCCTCCTTTTTACACTCTTTGAATTCCATGCCGGCACATTTAGATAACCATACACGTGGGACGCAAAGCTTACAAAAAATGCAGCATGACCAACTGTGCCATATGTTTTGTGTTTTTTTTTTTTTGACCGCTGAAATTTTGTCATGGAAACAAAGGCTAATGAATTTAAAACATTTTCCAAATTCATAAATTTACAAATAACTATAATTTTTAAAAGTTAATAGATTAAAATATAACAATATTTAACGGAATTGATAATTAGATGGTTTAATTTCCGACCATGAGTAGGTATAATGCTCAAAATAGTCTCAAGTGCTAATAAATTTTTGTTAATTTGGATTAATGCGATAAAAATGAGTTATTATACAGTAATCTTGGTTTTTATTGAGTTAAAATGTCAAATCAATAAAAATTAAATATTTAATTAATGTGATAAAAACTAAAATCTAATAGTATATAGATGAACTCTAAATAGATTGATATTATTCAACTCATTAAAAAATCAATAACATTATAAAATTTCCCGATAAAAAGTCAAAACTATGAATCTAATCCATATTGCGAGCTTTCTTTTTCTCTAGTTCTCTTTTTATTTTTTTTGACTTAGACCATTGGCATTGATGAGCTTTCTTTTTCTCTAGTTCTCCTTTTTTTTTTCTTTTCACTCGAAATTTTTTTGACTTAGACCATTGATGTTGGTACGCCGAAATTCCACCCAATGCACCAAACTCATTGGTTTCTTGCCTTGCAGGTTCGATGAATCTGGCAACTTGGAAATTAAAATCCAAGCAAAACCGAAAGTTATTAATAATGATGGAATTTAATTCCGGATTGGATATTCCAAATTGAAGACGGCTTCCTTAAAAGAAGTTGGACTATTTCTTAAAATTCAAAGAAAAAAAAGATTGCTTAGATGTAAAGAGAGCAAAGAGATCATACACATACTTATGATACCATTCATATGCACATCATTATTCACGACATATATATATATATATGGATGGAGGGATGGACAAGCCTAGTGAAGCTGGCATGCACACTTGTTGACACATCCAGGCTCAGGGCCAAGATAAAATACAAGTAAAAGAAGCTAACTAGAAGTCCAGTGCACAGTTGTAGCCTTATTCACAGTTTAAAATGTTCAAGTCCAGAGATTTCATTAGTTGGTCCACAGAGTCCATAGATGAGGCCCCTTGCTCAACAGGATCATTCTGAAAAAACATGAAGTTGAGATTCTTGGACCAACATTTTGGGGATTCACCTTCATATATAGACCTTGTGTTACTCTATAGCCAATGATTACAACTTGAGATGCTCTAGTGCAGAAATGCCATCAAGTCCTTTGGAATAGTAGTGTAACAAATAGTCCTTCATAGTGGTCTCTCTGTAAACTGGGGGATTTTCCTCTGATAGCAACTCCTTAATTGGCCCACATAATCTTGAGGCATTCTTTGAATTAGCAAGCTGTATGTTAAAACATGCCACTGAAATTCTTGGTCCTACGCTTTTCGCAAGTACTCTGTGTTCTGAGCTTTTAAATTTGCCATTAGAAATCAACTGCACAAAAATAGTAATCATAGGTGAAGAAAAATTAAGCACCACAATTCAGAAATTTCTTTTCATACTTCAACCACAAGTAAATTATGTCCAATCCTGAGAATTAGTCCTAACAACTTACGAAAGGGTACCTGTAAATTAACTTCAATTTGACATAGATTCAACTTACCTGTAACATATCTCCAAGATTTATCACAAGAGCTCCTGGAGTTGGAATCACATCGACCCATTGATTTTCATAGGAAAGGACTTGGAGCCCATCACTTTGGTCTTGTAAAAGTACTGTCATAAAGCTATTATCAGAATGGCTACTGGTGCCCATTGTCAATTCTGGTTCAGGGCAAGCAGGGTAGTAATGACCCAGAAATACTCCTCCTTCTGCACAACCTATATCTTTAAGGTGGTTTGGATGCAGGCCAAGTGCTTCAGACAACAACTCGAATATAGTATGTGATAATGCTGCTACCTTGTTAAAGTAATCAATCACAATATCTCTGCAAAATTCGATTAAATAGATTTCATTGCTTTATGCAAAATCAGTTCTCATCATCATTTCGTTTATTTTGTTAATTACAGTCGGGTTCCACTCGCAACCTCAAATAAAACAAATCTGATATTACTGATTCGAAACTGTATCACTAATAATCACCACAATTGCCCATGACAGAGTAGACTAGTATCTAGTTCTCTTTAACAATATTTTGAGGCGTAGGGTCCTGCAGCCATCAATTTGTAAAATTAATTTTTTACTTGATTCAAGAGGACTACCTTTACTACGTAATCAATTTTTTGTGGTCATTTAACATTTCTATTAATGAAAATAATAATAATCACCACTATTGATATATACTTAATTATAACGTACCTGCACACATCAGGCAGTTCTTCAGGGTTGGGTGGATCAGGAGCCATAAGACAGTACAAAGTATCCCTCCAATTAGCTGCTGGTGATTGATAGAAATCAAAATTGGTATTGAACTTAACTTTTTTCCCCATTTGCTCACGGCCGTAGAATCTTTTCTTGACCTCTTTATCTTGCTCATGAAATCTACGTACCCCATTTATTACATCGTCCAAAACAGCTTCTGGAATTCCGTGGTTGATTACCTGGAAGAAACCCCATTTCTTGCAGGCATCTCCAACTTTGTTAACTACATCAGTCAGTACATTTGCATCAGTAGCTATGCCTTTGAAGTCGATGATAGGTAAGCTGCTGTGGCTATTATCCCCTGAGTAGCTTGATTTGTCATTGATCCTGGATTGATCGTGAATAAATATTCTTGGAATTTTTGCAAGTCCGGCATCTACAAGACCCTTTACACCAGCTTTTGTGTCATCAAATGCCTTCAGTTCAGCTTGCCTGTCATAACTTGTAGCCATTATTTTCATTGTTCTCTGTAAATTCGATGCAAAAATGGAGGTTGAAATCAATTATGGGAAAAAGTTTATGTGCTTTGTAAACTGTTTCGCATCCCCAAAATCAGCAGGCGGTAGTTGAAATCTCGGGACAAGCTGAGGTGCTGACTGACGTTTTTGCAGGAAATATGAGAAGTTCGGACAAAGAGTAAGCGGACTTTTTTTAATTTTGAAATATTCTTGTCACGTTCAAGAGCCCAAATGTCTGACGGAGATTCTGGTTCTATTGATAATTACGTGTACTCAATTAGACTTTTAAAACATTTTAATTGATTTCAAAATTAGATGGTATTTCATTAAAACTTTTTAAAACTCTAAAAAAGTGAGGCCGTATTTAATTAAAATTTCTAATGATTTAAAAAAATTTATAAAAATTAGAATATATTCAATTACAATTTTAATAAAGTCTATAAAAGTAAGATGATATTTGAAAAGTCATTGATTTTTATAGACATTAAATTTTTATGCACTGAACTTTTTATATAATGTTATGCATAAATATTTTTTTCCCTCACTTTCAAGATTTCAACGGACTTTTAATGATTTTTTGTAGTTTGATATAAATAGAAAATCTAAAAAATTATCTTTCACCATTTCTCAAGATTTTGAATGACTTATTGCTATTTCAATTTATTTTCACTTTTTTATATTTTCACTTTTTTATATTTTTTTATTATATATATGTAAGGTAAATTTTTTTGGTGAATTGTGGACTTCCAAATCGACTTCAGTTTTTAGCTCCATTTTGAGGTGTTCGCTATAATTTTCAAATTTTCATAGTCAAGGTCGTCATCCTAAAATAACACTTTGATATATTTTTTTATTTAAAATTAATAAAATAAATATCTTAACTATTTTTAAAAAAATTAATTAAAGACATCCACTTTTAATAATTATTTTTTTAAAAAATTTATTTTTATTATTGTAGGCGGCTGGGTCTAGAGCGCATCCAAGTGTTTGGAGACCACGGCACTGTGCGGACTCAGGGCCCGCTAGGAAATACAAAAATGGACTTTGGGGCCCATTATCGGAGATGGAGTCGCTACCCGGATGAAAACCGGGACACACTTACAGTAACTGGATTCCGCGGAAGATACCTAGAAGCCGTCATCAGAGAACGGGTTCGGAAACTGGGTATGAGCGTTTGAATGCTCACCCGACCTTGCGGTTGGCCTCCGTTTGTATTTTGTATTTTATTACCTTGGATTATTTGATTATTTCCTTATTATTGTTGAATTGCAGTCATTTCACTTTTATTCTTTTACCGGATTTGCACATTAGTCCTGTTAATGTTTTGGCCTTGGCAAATAAAGACAAATAAAATTAATTTACAAGCATTCATTCCAAATGAAAGGGAAAAGGATTAGGGATTACAAATTTGCACAATTAATAAGACAATTAAAACCTCTCAAAAACTAATTAATTTAATATACAATTTTAGTGATTAAAGAAATCACTCTTATGAATACCTACAAAACAAAAGATTAAATTCTCTCAAAATAGAGAAGCTTGGGTTAGTTTCTATACATAACACATATATCACATAAAACATGATTATTTACACAAG
>CATIWK010157087.1:0-11567 GCA_949634005.1 Mallotus japonicus
TTATATTAGTATTATAGTATATATAAAAAACAATACTAAATAAATAATTGAGTGATTTAAGGTAGAAAAATATGTAGTATATAAATATTTTTAGAATTTGAGTAGTATTGAGATATGTATAATAGTGTTTTAGTTAAAAAATAATACTAAATATATATATCGTAAATATTTTATTTTTAATAAAAACTATAATTTTTAATGGTTTGACACATTAGATTTTAGAGTGGATACTAAAATATGAAAATAGACACTTGTCAAATTTTTGGCTTAATGACTTTAAAGTTCAGCATTTAATATATATATGTATATAGATTGGACCGTGAACTTTATTAAGAAGTTTATATTTGAATTGAACCTTAATTTTTAAAAATTGGATTATATTGTACAATCTTTTTAAGAATTGTTGTAATAAGTTCTAAAAATCAAAGAAAAGTTTAACTTTAACATTAATTAATAAAAATTAGTTTGAATAATAATGAGAATAGATGAAGTTTATGAAGTTTTTAAAATTTTTAAGTTTATAAAAATTATTTTTTAATATTTTTTGAAAATTTAAAAAAGTTGAAAATAATTTTTACAGATCTAACATTTTTTTAAAATTTTACAATTAAGCCATATACATTTAATAAAAAAATAAAAAAAATTTCTATACATTCAATAATTCATTAAAAATTTTTAAAATTTCAAATTTTTCTATGAAGGTGTTTGGTTTAGCTGTTAGCTGTTAGCTGTTGTAGGGATGCAGCTGTTAGCTATTCAGTTCCCAACAACTAATAAAACATATTTGGTTAATATTTTTGAACAGCAGCTGATAGTTGTTCCACCCCCTAACTGGTACATTTGGTATCAGCTCCAATTTGGAGCTTTTTGTGAACAACTGCATTTTATCAAAATACAATTACTAAAATATCCCTATATTCTTAAAATCCTACGAATGTGTATCTATTTCCTATTTCAAATAACTTTTAACTTGTGTGTAATATCTAAATACCTACTATTATTCTTGAGATAAATTCCTTGTTTTTTCTTTTTATTTGGGTGTAATATCCAAGGTCTGATATCATCGTGTGCTTGAAATCTTAGCTTTTTTTTTCATTGATTTTAGCTTGTAACTTTTTTAACATAGGCTTATATATTATACCGCATATAAATATCTACTTTCTTTATTGGATTATGATATTATTTATTATTTTCAATTATCTATTAATTAATTTAATAACCTATAAATCAAAGACAATAAATTTTTACTTATTATTATATATTATTTTAAACTAATTTATATAACTAAAAAATATTATAAGAAATATATAAAATTATATATACTTTCACAATATTATTAAAATGATTCAATGGATGCCTATATATTACCTTTATAATGATACTATTAAAATAATATATAGTGTTATTTTTTTGTTAAATTATATTATTTGTCAAATGTTGCACAAACATATATATACATGTACCTTTATAATATTATTAAACTAGTTTAATGAATGTGTCTATATTGGTCATTAAATATTTAAACAGCAATAGGTGTAAGTAATTATCCAAACACTTAACATTGATCAACTACCAGCTAATAGCAACAGCTACCAGCTAGGGGTGAGCAAGAATCGAACCGGATCGTATAACCGAACCAAACCGACCGATTCGGTTCGATTTTGGTTTGAATTTTTGACGTTTTAACCGAGACCGACCGAATAACCGATTAAGTTTAATATATATATATATATATACTTTCTTTATTGGATTATGATATTATTTATTATTTTCAATTATCTATTAATTATTTTAATAACCTATAAATCAAAGACAATAAATTTTTACTTATTATTATATATTATTTTAAAATAATTTATATAACTAAAAAATATTATAAGAAATATATAAAATTATATATACTTTCACAATATTATTAAAATGATTCAATGGATGCCTATATATTACCTTTATAATAATACTATTAAAATAATATATAGTGTTATTTTTTTGTTAAATTATATTATTTGTCAAATGTTGCACAAACATATATATACATGTAACTTTATAATATTATTAAACTAATTTAATGAATGTGTCTATATTGGTCATTAAATATTTAAACAGCAATAGTTGTAAGTAATTATGCAAACACTTAACATTGATCAACTACCAGCTAACAACAACAGCTACCAGCTAGGGGTGAGCAAGAATCGAACCGGACCATACAACCGAACCAAACCGAGCAGTTCGGTTTGATTTTGGTTTGGATTTTTGACGTTTTAACCGAGATCGCCCGAATAACCGATTAAGTTTAATATATATATATATATATGACGTTTTAACCGAGACCGACCGAATAACCGATTAAGTTTAATATATATATATATTATGCTGATATAAGGCATGTTATAGTATGCAGCTTAATGGTATGTGTGTGGGTTTTTGTGGATTTGGTCAATGGTTCAATTCCCAAACTGTGTATTTTGAGTTATTTTTATGCATATTTAATAAAAAAAAAATGTTGGTTTCAGTTCATTTGCTAGCTGGTGGCATGATATTTTCAAGATGCTGAAATCAGTTGGCTCTATGGAGACTCTGAGTTTTATTGCAGGTATTTGCTGGCATATCTGAAAGGCCCGTAATTATATGGTTTTTAATCATAAGCTTGACAACCCCACTCAAGTTCTCTTAAAGATTCAGAAATGGTGGACACTCTCTCAAAATTCTGAGAATAGTCAGGTGCGTCAGCCAAGCTCTCCAGCGGCCCATCAACAACCTCTAGTGTGGAGGCTCCCACCAGAAAGTGCATTGAAGGTCAACTGTGATGCCTCCTTCAACTCATCTTCTCATCTCAGCAAACTTGCTTTTCATATGCAGAGATTCTAGAGGGCAAGTGATTCATTTGTCCATAAAAATTACTCATTGTCATTCGGCATTGTAAGCCGAAGCTATGGCTTTAAGAGAAGCAGTCAAATATGCTCACGTGATTCTAAAAATAAACAGCCTTTTTGTTACCCAGGCCCTCTCTTCCAACAGCAACTTAGTCTCTTGGGATATTTCGGCTGTCAATGAAGATATCAAGCTT
Source organism: Mallotus japonicus (assembly GCA_949634005.1). NCBI lineage: Eukaryota > Viridiplantae > Streptophyta > Magnoliopsida > Malpighiales > Euphorbiaceae > Mallotus > Mallotus japonicus. The sequence goes on from CATIWK010157087.1 coordinate 3,068, forward strand.
CTGTTGTTTGATATAGGCTGCATTCCTAGATTAGCTAATTCTGTTGCCGATTGGTTGACTAAAAACCAAGGTAGTTTATTAATGTTAGACAATGGCTTTAGTGTTCATCCCTAACTGTCAAATTTGCTGCAGAAAGACTTTGATTGTAACTATATTCAATCTAATTAAATATCTTTGCTTGGTTGCTAAAATAAAAAATAAAAAAAAAGCATTGTTTGGGTTCGAACCTAGCCCAGTTAAGTAACACTAAGAAAGATATTACCGTCAGACAACAGAGGGATGCTTGTTTTTCATTATGACACAACAATTATATAGTAGTCTCGGTTAACCGAAAACCGACCGAGTACCCAACTATGCTTCTCGATTCGGTCTCAGTTTCTTAAAGGGGTGAGCATTCGGTTCAGTTCGGTTTGGTTATAACCGAATGCTCACCCCTACTACCAGCTGTCAGCAACAATTTAGCCAAACAAATCCTATAAATTTAAAATTTTTTAAAAACTATTATGCATACAGAAAGTTTTTATTTTGAAAGTAATTTCGTAAAAGTTGCATTATTATTCAAGCTAATTTTTATTAAACAACATTAAAGTTAATTTTTTTTATTTTTAAAATTTAATTGTAATAATTTTTTAAAAAATGGTCTAATATAATTTAATTTTCAAAAATTAAGATTCAATTGGAACTTAAAAAAAATATTAAAATCAAATATAAACATCACAATAAAATTGAGTACTTTATTTCTATTGTCATTGTTAGAATTTTACTCTCTACATATGTAGGTCTATATTTTTTTTTTGTCATTCAAACTAATGTGGGACTAAAAACAGTGGTATAAAATGGGAAGAAAGAAAGAGGGATTGGTAGTTAATAGGTCAATTTCAACAAATTCACTACGAAAAGAAAAATCAAACTAAGGACAATTTATTTGTGTGTTGTGATTTGTGATGTCTTCTCCTAAATTCTGGAATCTTATCAGACATAAGTTTCATGGGCCCAATTGAATGGCACACTACACATATATCTCATCCTATCTCACTCCCCAATTTCCCCAACCTCCAAATTTTACTTCTTCTCCATGTCTCCTCCAAATTTTTTTTTTTATTACTACTTAATACAAAAGTTATATAATTTAAATACTGATGATAATAAATTACAATTTTTTAAAATTATGTGAAAATAATTTTATAAATCAATAACACTAAATTCAGACTTTACATTTTACCATTAAACTATTTCATCTTAACTTTTTAATTTTTTATAAAGTAATAAATTATATAAATTTTTAATCAAAATAAATATAAGAAATTTAAATAATAATCCTTGTATAAATCTTTCATTTATGAAATTCTTTTTTAATTAACTGCTTTAATTTCCTAGGAATTAATATAATATATTTATACATTTTCAAAAGTTGATTATACATTTTCTGAATTTTAATTTTATTCATTAAATACTTATTATCAAAAGACCAATAAATAATATATAGCATTAATTTACCCACACATATACATAATTGTATACTCATATGCCCTCGATGACCTCCATCTAGGAGTGTAATCAAGTCGACTTGAGTTGAATTTTAGTTAGTTTGGATTTAATTCGTTTATAATCGAACTAAACTAGCTTTGCTGCTTGGTATTCACGACTGTTTGTGAGTTTAAAGAAATTTAAAAAATACAAACTATAAATTAAAATTATACATTAAAAAATTAAAATAATTTATTATCTAAATAAATTATAATATATTTAATAAAAATTATGATTTTATTCTAATAATATATCTTCTAAAATATTTTTTACAATAATAATTTATATATTATATATTTAAAATTAAATAATTAAACATTAAAATTATGAGTTGAGTTGCAAGCTTCTATTCGAATTTATTCACGAGTTTCACAAGTCGAACTTTATATAGTTTGAACTTAATTTGTTTATTAAACGAACTCCAATATACGAGATGGAATGAACTTTTATCAAGTTAAACATCATATAACTTGCAAGCAACTCAACTTGTTTTCAACCTTACCTCTATCAATATATCTTAAACACTTACAAAGAAATTAAAAAAAAAAAGTTGACTATTAAAATATTTAATCTTTACTAACAAGATTACCAATGTAGAAAAAAATTTTATTTTAAATATATTATATTTTATTAAAAAATCATTATTTTCACATCTTTTTTTTTTTTTTTTTTTTTGAAGCTAATCTCAATGTTAAAAGAAATTTGAAAAAAAAAATTATCAATTAAAGAAAAAAGTATATGAGGAAAGTGGAGTCGTCTGGTCTAGGTCAGCCAAGTGCTCTTCTCAATCCCTATCAGCGCGAAAAAATAAATAAAAGACCGTCCGGACTAGGTTCGAGTCCCTCCAAAACGCCACTCTTCCCTTAACAAAACGACACTCCTCATCCTCTTCTTCTTCTCCTTCCTCAGAGGCATGTTTATTGGCATACCTTTCTTCTTCTTCTTCTTCTTCTCCTTCTCTTCTTCACCATCATCATCACTTTCTTATCGCTTCTCAATCTCTCTCTCGCTCGCATCCGCAAGATAGTAACCGTTGACTTTTTTTCCAATTTTTGATTTTTTTTGTTAACTTCAAAACTCAATTTTTAATATTAGTTTAGCAAAAAAAAAAAAAAAAAAGGTAGAAGAATGGACCAGGCGGTTCTAGATGATATAATCAAGCGGCTACTAGAGGCTCGGGGCAAACCCGGGAAGCTGGTTCAGTTATCAGAGGCTGAGATCCGACAGCTTTGCGTTGTCTCTAGGGAGATTTTCTTGCAACAGCCTAATTTGCTCGAACTCGAAGCACCCATCAAGATTTGTGGTAATTTATTTGTTTTTGCTTGCTTAGGTTTAATGGGTGTTTGAAAGTTCAGCTATTTTTGTTAATAGGAGTTTGGACCTTTTAGTTCGTGTGTGATTTTGGAAGAGTTTTGGGATTCTATTGCTTGAACTGCGTTTTTTTTAATTGATTTTACCTGTGATTATAGTTGTTAGTTTAATTTTAGTTTTAGTTTTAGTTTTTGAGTAGATTAAGTCAAGAGTGTCACTAGGATGAACTCTTGAGATGTAGTCCATGTTGTTTTAGTTTTTGGCTTTTGGGTTAATCTGCTTTGCTGTTATGTGATGTGATATGACGATTATGTAGCTCAAGTTGAAATATGTGTGCACAATTGCTTGTGTTAAAGTATTCTTGAACTTTATTTACAATCCCAATTGCAACTTGATTCCTGCATCGAACATATGGGATTTCAACAAGGCTTTATAGTGTGGGATTTCAGTAGGGGTTTTATCTGGACTTGGGTTTTCAGCTTTTACGTTTGGGTGCTCCCAAGACTAATATCAAACTATTACGGTCAATGATTCTGTTGTGATGAGCCCATTGTTATTTTAAGTGTTTTGTGATGCTTATATGAATCGTGGACTGGTCTCAGTTTTGGACTTCTGTGGATTTGTGAACTGGAAGTATGATTTATTACTTGTGTTTTGCCTTGTTTAGTTTGTGAACTTAAGTTTGTGGTTATCATACACAGACTTATTCCATGCTTGTAGTCTTAAATTTACTCCTACATTTATCTTTGCTTCAAGTTCAATTTTGTGGCCTTTGGCACAGTTGAGTTGATCAATTATATGTGTATGCATGTGCATGTTCTGTCTTTGAGTGGAGCCCAGGAAGGCCAGCACTATGCATTCTCTATTATTGCTTTTTGGTCGTTGTGGGTCTATCTTATCCTTTGTTTTTGCATGGTTTATGGTGGAATCCTCCCAGAGGCATGCTCCTAGTAGAATCTACTTTCTTGTTGACAAGAGGCTGCTGTGTATTCCTCTTGCTATTTATTTGATTTACTAGTGGTGTAAATTCGATCCTTCTCTGATGCTGAAGTGTTGGCATGTTGCTGATGATTAATGATGTTTCATACTCCGACCAATTCTAATATAGTCAAAAACTTTGACTCTACTTGGTAACCTTTCTAACATGTAGATATTCAATTAGCATACATTGGCTGAGAGGCCTGAGCTGTGAATGGCCTGTGATTTTATAATGTTCGATTGATGTTGTTTATGCATTATCAAATATTGGTTTACTGTGTTTGACTGCCTTCATTTATATCTTGCTGATGATGCATTCATAAATAGGTAAGTATTTTCTCACTTTATTCTCTAATGTTGTTAATGATTCATAATTGTTCTATTTTTATGTGTACACCATGGTTTGGTGGAACTGTTTGATAAATGATGGAGTCCGTATATCACATGCAGGTGACATCCATGGTCAATATTCTGATCTTTTAAGGCTGTTTGAATATGGTGGATTACCTCCGCATGCAAACTACTTATTTTTGGGGGACTATGTGGATCGAGGCAAGCAAAGTTTGGAAACAATATGTCTTCTCTTGGCATATAAGATAAAATATTCTGAAAATTTCTTCCTCTTGAGGGGAAACCATGAATGCGCTTCTATAAACCGAATATATGGTTTTTATGATGAGTGTAAGAGAAGGTTTAATGTTAGGCTATGGAAGACATTCACAGATTGTTTTAATTGCCTACCAGTGGCAGCATTAATTGATGAGAAAATTCTTTGCATGCACGGAGGTCTTTCTCCTGACCTGAATAACTTGGATCAGATTAGAACCTTACAGCGCCCAACTGATGTACCAGACGCAGGTTTGCTTTGTGATCTTTTATGGTCAGATCCTAGTAAAGATGTTCAGGGTTGGGGAGTGAATGACAGGGGAGTTTCATATACTTTTGGTCCCGACAAGGTGACAGAATTTCTTGAGAGGCATGATTTGGATCTTGTTTGCCGTGCTCACCAGGTACTTTTATCTACCATAGCAGCTCATTTTATCCTAGTCAGTCTCTTTCATATGCTCTCTCAACTTCTTTTAAGGCTGTATAGAATTAACAATCTGTAGCTATATATGTTTTAATTATAGTTCACTTATATTGTAGTCACTGCTCTTTTTTTAGCAGTTTTTACACTACCGGCACATCTGTTTAGTAAGGATTGAGCCTCCAAAATACGCCTCTTATAAGTTCCATATCTTCATAATTGCAATGGTTCTGATTGCCCATTCTGTGCTGTCCTTTGAGTTACTTTGGAGGATATGTTTTCTCATTTTTTGTAGCACTTTTTGTGATGGATTATTTTCCTAATATGTTTGTTTTAGGTTGTGGAGGATGGATATGAGTTTTTTGCCAACCGGCAACTTGTAACTATATTTTCAGCACCTAACTATTGTGGGGAATTTGATAATGCTGGTGCTATGATGAGCGTGGATGAGACACTCATGTGCTCTTTCCAAATATTAAAGCCCGCTGATAAAAAGTCTAAATTTATCTTTGGGAGCACAACTACAGCAAAGCCTGGAAACAATTCTGGAGTTGGTGGTTTTGGGAGTACAACTACAGCTAAGCCTGGAAACTCTCCATCAGGAGTCAAGGTAAATGCGCAACTTTCAAAGACATGACTGAATATTTTGCATGGAGGACTACTTTTAGAATGCTTGACATTTTTTTTTTAATCCACAACTGTTGTGGATGTCAAGTGCCTATGTGCTTTCAATGAGTAGAAGGTATATTTTTTATGTAAAACCTTTTCGTTGCCCCTATAAATAGTCTCTCTCTCTTCAACATTTGGCCAAAAATTATCTAGTTTGTCTTCTAGTCTCCTCTAATCTAAATACTAACATATTGCATATTATATTGACCATGCTTTACAAATTGATTTGAATACTACATTAGTTTTAGTTTCCTTCCCTATTGCCCCGATTATCATTATTCCTTGGCATTCATAGTAGTCTTAAACTTATCAATGTATTTTCTCCTTTTCTTCTATTGGAATGAATCTTTAGTTATGAGCGTATGGGTTCTTTCTACTATTTAAAGATAAATGTGACATAAGTATTAATTTAGAGATGCTTATTGGTGCAACAACAGAGTGCAAAATGAAACCATTCATCTGATAGGAAAAAAAAATTATTTAGAAAGAAAGAAGGGAGACGATGATTACAGCATAGTGTATAAGATGGTATGCTTCTGTTGAGCTGTCTGTGCAGTGGACAGATGTGATAAGTTTTTCATGTCCAAGAAATAAGTTTCTCCAAATTAAGGGAAATTTTGCACTGAATAGAAAGATATGATCTTTTATACTACTAGTGGTAATAGAAAGTTCATGACAGGCAGCAAAATGTGTTATCTGAATACCACAATTTGGTGGCTATTGCTGCTTTTTGCTTCATCTCATTACTAATTTATTATTTTTTGCCACTTTTCCTGGTGAGAATTGGTGCATTAGTTCATGGTTGCAGTAAATCACTTTTGTTGATGACGATTTGATAGTGCGCATATGAATTTGGGGAATGTGCTTATAGTTGTGATGTTGTCAGTTCAAGGGTCATATTACTGTTTGATGTAGATGGTAATGGCTGAAGAAACTTGATGGTTGCCAGTGGCATATGCCTAACTTAATAAGAAATCTTGAGCTAGGAAACTACATGTGAGTTGTGAGATGGACTGCAGGGTCTAGATCTCTGTATTCACTGACTTGTTTGAATCAGACTGATTAGCAGTATGGTTAATGCTGCTGTGTGAGATTCTTTTAAATTTTTGCTTGTGAAGAGTTCTCACTCTTATATAGATGCATTCCCTTAAAAAGAAAAATGACGCATATGTACTGTTTGACCACAGTATATGTACATAATTGTTATGCTGTTATGTTATGTTCAGTTTTTTTATCATCAAAATTCCTTTTACTTCCTCAGATGTGCGTTTTGAAAAATTTTCTGCTTGAATATGTATTATATGTGTTTTAGTTGGGCATGGATATGGTGATGCCTTGACAGCTTTTATTGAATTCATGATTTGATTTTTGAACCTCGATTATTAAAATTGTTTCTGGTAATGATTTTGTTCTTGATTTGACAGCTATTGATGTATAAATATGTCCCAAGTCATCAATCAACTCCTTACCTCTTGAATTGCCATGCTCTTAAAACAGTTTAAGGTGGAGTTGTGAAAATTGATAGCTGGAAGTCTTAGTTTGTGAAATTTGAATTCCATTGTTAGGGTGTTTGGGTAGTGCCATCTTAAAAAATCAAATGGCATTATATTTGTCTTCTTTCTGTGCATCATGGTGTTGCAGTCGATATAGGTGTGTTAATCACCTAATTGCATCTTTTGCTAACCCTACTGATCCTCTTTGGCCTTGCAGTCCTTCCTGGGTACAAAAGTATAACATTTGGGCATCTTGCTAGAGTCCAAGCTTAGTTGGTTCAGGTGAACAAGCGGAGAATGCTATGACAGGAAAATCGAGGTCCATTTAGTCTCATTATATCATGCTCAAATTGTATAAATTGGAAGAAAAAATATAAAGAAACATTGTTCTCATTTCTATAACTTTGGGTTTGAAGATAGAAGGCTGTATTCTCCTTTTCCTGATTGTACACTAATAGCCGTTAGAATTGCCAGTTACCACTATGAATTATTTTCAATGTTGCGCTTAATCCTTAATGTTTAGCACGTCTCTGAGATCATGAAAAATGTCGAAACCAGTTCACTCTTTTTTGTGATTGAAGGTCAGCTTCAGGAAGTTGGTCTTAACTTTTCCATGTTTTATTTCTGTAACTTTTTGTGCTGTATTTCGTTTTGAATTTGGTTGGTTACATGGGAGATTGGATAGTTGCGAAAATGAACTCTGACGTGATGAAATTTGTTGAATCTAATTTTCTTTGAATGGCAACCGTATTCCTCCTCCTGCAGAATGGTTGAAGATTGTGTTGCAGATGTTTATGCATGGTTCTTTTGCTGTTTACAGAACTTAGGTTGTATGCGTTTTGCTGCCTTTTGGTTTTTGGTGGAGTAGAAGTGTAACTTTTGAACTGGGGAAAAATGATTTCTATGGTTTTCTATTTTCATTAAAATATATATTTTTTTTCATTTTTATGTAGTAATACATGAATTTTTTAATCATTATTTTGTTTAGATTTCAGAATATTTATAACAAGATTTTCTTTTAAGGCTCCGTTTGTTTGTGGAAAATATTTTGTTTTTGGAAAATGTTTTCTCTAGAAAATATTTTTCAAAAGGCTTTTTGGTCAAAAAAATCCAAACCTTTTCGATCTTTGGCAATCTAATCCAAACTTTTTAATTTTTGCAATAACGTCCCAATTTCAAAATTTCTTTGCAATTTTAGCTAGAATTCAATCTGGTCAAAATTGAAAGGAAAAGTGATGACGTGGCGCCTGAGGTGTCTTGCCAGCACACCAGATGGAAAGACCCCATTCCACGTCAGCAAACCTCAGTTAGAACCTAAAACTATGGTTTAACAAAACAACACCGTTTTGTACTGAAATAAAATTGGAACCCTAAAATCGTCACTCTCCTTAAAGCTTTTTATTTTGGGCATTCTCAGAGCAAGTTGAAGGGCATTCTAACAGCAAATGGAGGCATTCAATCGAGGGTACAGAAGACAAAGACAAGAGAACTTTTA
>CATIWK010157097.1:0-14293 GCA_949634005.1 Mallotus japonicus
TTTTGTATGTTTTTCATTTATAATTCATGTTGTTATATTACTATCCTATGCATAATTACACTTTTTTGCATTATATTAGTGAAAGTACCATGCTTGCTTGTACATTTGCCTATACTTGAGCTGTGATTAGTGTTTTATTGAGTTTGAGCTAATCAACCAAATTCCCGACTTGTGGGAAAGGGTGACCATTTATCTCGCAGGAATTCTTAAGGGTGGTTTCAAACCACTTAGTGTATATTTGTATTAAGTAGTTCTTGAGAGGTTTTGGTGGCGGTTTATTTTCTGTATATTTATGGTTTATTTTCCGTATATTATCTATTTATTATGGTTTATTTCTAGTATGTTTTCATTTTATTTATTGTTTATTTGAAGCAAAGTGTTGTAATCCCTAATCCTCCTCCTCGTGTATTCGGAATGTATGGTTGTAGACTATGATTTTGTTGATTGTTCGGACTAAAAAGCATGAAACATGGATAATGTGCAAACTTGAACTTAAGCGTAAAACTTGACCCATTGATTGAAGGCAAAACCATTTCGCATGTTAATAAGGAAATAATCGAATAATTAAGGGTAATAAATCACAAAACATAAACGGAGGCCGATCGTAAGGTCGGGTGGACATTCAAATGTCCATACCCAGTTTCCGAACTCGTTCTCTAATGACAGCTTCTAGGAACCTTCGTGGAATCCAGTTGCCGTATAAGTGTATCCCGGCTTTTATCCGGGTGGTGACTCCATCTTCGATTGGGCTTAGACCTATATTGTATTTCCTAGTGGGCCTCGAGCCTGCACAGTGTCGTGGTAGCCAGCACTTGGGCGTGCACTAAACCCCACCACCTGCGGTGGTGACTCCACTGGGGATAGAGAAACTGATTCCAATATTTATGATTTATCATCTTTGATTAGTCCTTGATTTCTTTTGCATTCCTGTTGCATTCACTACACGCCTTGCACACAATGAGCACTTCAGTCCTTATTAAAACGGTAATAATCCATACTTCGCTACCTGTGTTTCACTCAAACCTAGTGGTGGAATATCGCCTATTACCACTCACGACATGTACTATCCGCGTTGCTTGGACCCTTGACTAGGGAGACGTATATGGATGTATATTGACGTGGGAGCCGAAGCCTACTACCCGAGACTCAAGCTCATGTAGTGACTTAGCAACTCCCTTTAGGAATGTTCCCTTATGCATGTGTTTTATGCCTTTTAATGGATCCTTGAAATAAAACCCAAGCCCATTATTGATGAGCCTTGTGTAGATTGGGCCTTTCATGCCCGAGTTTAACCCATTCAGATGGATGTTATCCAAAATAGGCCTTTTATGCCCACTCTGGCCCATGGTGAATGGATCTTAAACAAGGTAGGCCCAAATGTCACTTTTAGCCCGTTAAGGATGGACTTTGGATTTATTAAAAGGATCTGTTACTTGTTTGCACCACTGCGAGAGTTCTTGCATACTTCGATTTTGATGTCCCCTGTTGATAATCAAAACCAAGCTAAAAATCCTAGGACAAGATACTCACCAATGAATACATGTGAGGGAGGAATAAGGGTAGAGATCATTCATTTTGGAGTTTTGTGCTTTGCTCTCTGTTATTTGTAAATTAGATGTTTTTGTTTCCTTCTTGCTTTCAGTGATGAGACAAGCCTGTATGTCATGCATACACGTCATGCATAATTCTGACCTGTGATCTTGCAGTTATAGATCCTTCAAGCTCATCTGTGCGGATTTGCTCTACCTCCGGTCGTTTAGTTAGAAGTTCAGAAACAGTAATGGCAGGAAGTTTTGATCCTGAAGCTTTTAAAGCACAGTTGAAAGATGAGGCGGTTGCACAGTTAAAAGAAGAGATGGCTACTCAAACCCGATCCATGATGAAGGAAATGATGGGAGAGATGACTAAACTAATATGAGAGCAACAGCCAGTGCCACCACCTGATCCGATTAATTTGGATACTGAAATCCCGATAAGAGAGAGAGAAGAAGATGAGGTTACAGTATTGGCTGACCTAGTAGGTCGAAGGAATGTAGGCCAAGCAGAGGAAAGAGAGCAACCTGACTGGGCTAAGGACCTGACCAAGGTCGTGACCCAGATGCAAGTAATGATGAAGGAGAGGGCATGGCCACTCCGATGGATTATACCAGTCTGACCCTGGGTGAGGAAGATGATCCCCTGCCTCAGAAATTCAAATTCCCAAATATGAAGAAGTACTCAAGGACTGATGATCCACATCTGCACTTAAAGCAATATGCGATATATATGAAAGCCATCGGTTTGTCTAGGGTTTAAATTGTCAAGCAATTTCCTATATCGCTAGAAGGTGCACCGATCCGGTGGTATTATGCTATGGATCCACATGTCCAATCAGATTAGAATGAGTTATGCGCTACATTTGTGAAGCAGTATGGCCTCAATGTCCAGCTGGAGGTGTCGCTAAGAGACCTACAGAACACCAAATAGAAATTCAACGAGTCTTTCACTGACTACCTGACCCGTTGGAGGGAGAAGCTAGGGCAAATGAGATATAGGCCTGCTGAGGTGGATCAGTTGATAATAGCTATGGAGGGCTGTGTTCCTACACTGTCTAAAAAGCCAGAAGATCTGGGGATCCGTAACTTTGAAGAGTTATACATATTTGGGGTCCAGAAGTAATCAGACTTAGCTCAAGAGAGAAGATTCTTCAGAGGAAGAACTGGGGGCAAAGAAGGAGCCGATTCGAGCAGCAACGTGCAAATAGATGCTATTAGGCCACAGCCAAGCAGCAGTGTGCAAATTAATGCAGTAAGGCAGCCCCGAAGGTTCTCAAATTTGGGGCGACTTCTTTCTAAGGTTCTTGAGAAGCCGATTGAGAACAACCTGCTGCGGCCTTTACCTCACAACAACCCACACCAAATGCCAACCCAAAACTCTTCTACAAGTTCCATCAGACGATTGGTCATGAAACTGACAACTGCGCTTAGTTGAGGCATGAGATTCAAGATCTAATCGATGCTGGAAAGATCACTGACCCAGAAAGCCGAAAGCCAAATACCCAAAACAATCCATTACCGAATTACCGAGCTGCCCTACCTCCAAATGCACCTATCCTTATGATTGACATCAGTTTAACGGAGGAGCAAGTGCTTAATTCCTTTGTCAACACCACTTCTGAAACACCAAAACCCGAACCAAAAAACTTGAGCCAGAAAGAGCAACTTATAGAGCTTCCAGTGCGTGTTTTAGACATTTGGAGCTCTGATGATGAGAGTGAGGGGCGAGTTGATCTGTGGGAAGATAAAGAGAATAGAGTGAGTCAACCGGTTGGGAAAGTTGAAGAGAAGGTAGAAGAAATTGAACCTGTTAAACCAGAGCAAGAAGAAGCAGAAAAGCTCAAAAAGAAAGGCAAAGAAGGAACAGATAATTACCAGTGTCTGTGAGCTGCTTATGCATTCCAGAGACCACAGGGAAGCATTAGTTCTAGCTCTGGATCAAAGGAAGATCTCTATGGGGGTGTACACCTGAACAGATGGTCGGCTCATTAACAGAAACTCCCTAAGGAACTATTATGTTTTTTTATGATGATCTTCCTTTAGAAGGAAGGGACCACCTTAAGGCTTTATTTATCAAAGCTGAGGTGAAGGGGAAGATGACTTGCTGTGTGATGGTGGATAATGGATCTGCCATCAATGTATGCCCGCTGAAGATCTTACCGAAGTTGGGGTTAGCTGTAACCAATCTGAAACCTTCCAAAGTAGTTATCAAAGCTTATGATGATACGAGAAGGAATGTGGAAGGGACATTTAGAGCATTGGTCAAGACAGGACCCATTGAGGCTTGGGTTGATTTACATATGATCGATATCCCCATGACCTTTGCTATTCTGCTCGGAAGACCCTGGTTCCATCCTCTAGGTGGTGTGCCATCCACTGTTCACCAAAAAATCAAGTTTCCACATGAGGATAAAGTCGTCACCATATCAGTAGAAACTGAGGCTGTTGTAGCTGCATTGAAGTTGGCACCTAAGGAGATCCCCATAAGTCCCAACTTTGAGGTCTGTATGATCTATAATGAGGCCAAAATGAGCGAAAAGGTTGTGGGAATGATGCAAAACATGGATTTCTTTCCTGGTTTGGGATTGGGGAAGAATCAGCAAGGTGTGCCAAGACATGTGGAACATGAAACGCTGATCCTGCAACACGGAATAAGGTACGAAGGAGGTGGTAGCTCTGAGGAGGAACTTGAAATTTGGGACCAACTCAAGAAAAAAGAAGCCGAGTATGAGAGAAAGGCTCTACGAGAGACTTTTGTGAGGTAGGGCACCAGTTATCCTTACAGCAAGGCCCCTGAACCTATTATGATGGCTGGGGACATGATCCTGGGGTTTGAGATTTTTGCTGAATATGTGAATAGGGAGCAGAAAGTTGACACTGTAGATGCCCCCTGGAAGAGCTTATAGTGGCCGAAGAGGAGCCTGAAGAGGATATTGCTGCTCCAAAAGCAAAAGACACCGATGGTCAGAACAAGGAGATGGATTTTGAGACCTATGTTATAAATTCCATCATAGATCTTTTTTATGATGATGATTTTGATGTGTCTTTAGCTTCTTTGTTTGAAACTAATGATTTATTTTTCTTTAAGATAAATACAATGAAGTCCAACTTTACTTATTTGTGCAATGTGTTTCCTAACGGTTATTCTATTTGTGATAATCATTTTATGCATATGTTTGACATTAATTCCACACAAACAGAATCATTCAATTTGGGCACAAATGATAACCCTAGAAATATATTACTTGCTTCTGATTTAACTCGTGATGAGAAGGAAAAAATGAAAGAAACTTTAAAAAGAAGGCAGGAAGTATTTGCTTAGGGTTACGAAGATATGCCAAGCATTGACAGGGAAATTGCAAAACACAGAATCCCTACGTATCCTCACATTTCTCTGATAAAACATAAGAAAAGGAGGCTAAGACTTGAATGGGCTCTTCTGGTTAAAGAAGAAGTAGAGAAGCAGCTGAAAGCAAAATTCCTAGAAGTAGTAGAGGACACTTATTGGTTGGCAAACATAGTACCAATTCTTAAGAAAGATGGAAGGGTCAGAATGTGCATGGACTATAGAGACTTGAATAAAGCCTGTCCGAAAGACGACTTTCCCCTGCCACACTTCGACACCCTTATCGATAGTGCAGCTTCCAACGCAATGTATTCCTTCATAGATGGCTTTTCAGGGTACAATCAAATCATGATAGCAGTAATCGACAAACTGAAGACATTATTTACCACTAAGTGAGGGATCTACTGCTACGCAGTCATGCCATTTGGGTTGAAGAACGCAGGGACCACTTATCAAAAGGATGGCCACTACCTTGTTGCATGACATAATCCAGAAGGAGATAGAAGTGTACGTTGATGATATGATGGTAAAGTTTGTGACCAGAGAAGGTCATTTTAAAGCTCTGGATAAGTTTTTAGCAAGGGCTGATAAATACAATCTCCGATTAAATCCTAAGAAGTGCATTTTCAGGGTGACATCTGGATAACTGCTAGGACATATTGTCAGCCAGAAGGGTATGGAGGTGGACCCAGATAAAGTTAAGGCAATCAGAGAGATGTCTACGCCAAAGACTGAGAAGGAAGTTAGAGGATTCATTTGCCGGTTACAATACATTAGCAGGTTCATAGCTAAGTTGACTACGATTTATGAGCCGATCTTCAAACTTCTGAGGAAGAATTAGCCAATAATTTGAGATGACAAGTGTCAACTGGCTTTTGAAGCTATTAAGAATTATCTGATGAACCCATCGATCTTGCAACTGCCAAGACCCGGTAAACCTTTGATCCTCTACCTGGCAATTGAGAAGGATGCGATCGGCGCTATGTTAGCACAGGAAAGTGAGGGGAAAGTTAAAAATGCAGTGTACTACTTGAGTAAGAAGCTGCTGCAGTACGAGGCCAACTACAGTTTGGTAGAGAAGACGTGCTTAGCTATGATTTGGGCAACGAAGAAGCTTCATCATTATTTCCAATCTTATAGCGTGCAAGCAGTTTCTAAACATGATCCCCTAAGGTATCTTCAACAGGCACCTTCACTTATAGGAAAGCTAGCCAGGTGGTTAGTTCTGCTCACTGAGTTCGACATAGACTATGTGGCAAAAAAGGTGGTGAAAGGGAGAGCAGTAGTAGATTTTCTAGCCCAAAACCCAATAACCGACGACAGAGAATGGGAGTTAGAGTTTCCTGATGAACATTTAGCGACAATAGAAGTGCAAGGATGGAAAATGTATTTCGACGGAGCAGTCAACAGCCGAGGAGCTGGTATAGGCGTAATCCTAGTCATGCCAGAAGGAAAAATGATCCTAATGGTAAAGAGGCTCAAATTCGATGTAACGAATAATCAGGCTGATTATAAAGCCTGTATTTTCGGTCTGGAAGCATTATACAATGCAGGGGCAGAAGATGTCACCGTATACGGAGATTCCATGCTGGTGGTGAAGCAAGCCTCTAAAGAGTGGGAAGTGAAAGAAGATAGACTACGTTTATATTGGGATTTATTTGGCTACTGTTTCTCTTTCTTTTAGTCAGTGAAAGTTTGTACACCTGCCAAGAGAAGAGAACCAGATAGGAGACGCCCTAGCTACTCTAGCATCTATATGGGAGAGTGGAAAATAGCCAGAGGTCAAACCTTTAATTCTAGCAAGATCTTGAAGCCCTTGTTATGAAGAAGTAAGGGTCATGTCGGTTGATGCTGTTGTAAGACCTTGGTTTTATGACCTGCAGCGATATTTGGAAACGGGATAGTTCCCTGAGGACACTGAAAGAAAAGAAAGAGTGTCGTTGAGAATGCTGTCACGATAGTTCATCAACTACAATGGGATGCTGTATAAGAGAATGCCGACTAGAGTTCACTTGAGATGTGTTAACAGGGATAAGGCCCAGAAGCTCATGGAAGTAGTACACGGAGGAGTATGTGGGCCAAATATGAACGAAACGGTATTAGAAAAGAAGATAACTCGTCAAGGATACTTCTGGTTGACCATGGAAACGGACTGTGTCAAGTTTGTGAAGAAATGCCATAATTGTCAAGTTTATGGCGACATCAGTCATTTACCATCCATGGAACTGCAAGGAATGACTTCTCCATGGCCGTTTACAGTCTAGGGAATCGACATTATTGGGGAAGTAAGACCGAAGGCATCGAACTGTCATCGATACATAGTAGTAGCCATCGATTATTTCTCCAAATGGGTTGAAGCTGAGTCCTACACTACTGTTAGCTCGAAACATATGGCAAGGTTTATTGAAAAGAATATAATTTGCTGGTATGGATTACCTCATTATGTCGTCATCGACAACGGCATCCAATTTCAAGCAGAAATCGAGCATCATAGATCGTCTCCCTATAGACCACAAGTGAATGGGGCAGTAGAGGCTACGAACAAGAATGTGAAAAAGATATTGTCCAAAACGCTCGAGAATTACAAGGATTGGGCAGATTATCTATAGTTTGCACTGTGGGGATACATGACTACTACTAGAACGTCGATAGGGGTCACTCCATATTCCTTAGTATACGGATGTGAAGCTGTATTGCCGATAGAGGTTGAGATTCAGTCATTAAGGGTTCTTTTGGAATCTAAGATCCCCGAATATCAGTGGGTGGAGAGTCGCTTAGCACAACTTGCATTGTTGGATGAGAAAAGAATGAAGGCCATGTATCATGCATAGCTGTACCAGATAGCTCAAGCCTATAATAAGAAAATCAAGCTAGGGAAGATCAAAGAAGGTGATTTAGTGTTGAAACTCACAAAACCAATCATGACCGACCCTCGAGGGAAGTTTAAGCCTTATTGGGAAGGTCCATACCTAGTGAAGAAGTTATTCTCCAAAGGCGCTGCTATCATATCCGATCTGGATGGAAATGAATTCAAAGAGCCCATTAACCTTGATAAGCTGAAGAAGTACTTCTTGTAAAAGTCTCGCTGGAGAGAAAACCTCGCAAACGAGACTATCTAGGCAAAAGTTAGAGACAGAAAAAAGGAAAAAGTAAAAAGTCCTGCTGGATTGAAAACCTTGAAAGAGGTGGTCCAGACAAAAGTTAAGGACATGTAAAAGGAGAGAGAGAGCGAAAAATAGTTAGTTGGAAAACTTGCAAGGGCAAGTTAACTAACAACATGAGATATGTCAGAAGCGAAATGTATATGCATATTGTGCTTAAATTAAATGAAACATATTGTTTTAATTATTGTTAAACATTGCATTAAGTGTTTACTACAAACTGTTTAACTTTAAAAGGAAACTCTATTACACAAACGAGAAAAGATGACTTAGTTCCTAACTTAATTCTGTTTCCTTTTCTTTTGATGAACATTTTGAGGACTCGATGCTTGCAATTCTCTCGTTCTTTTGCTCCTAATAAACTCATCTTTTTTCTGTCTCTTGCAATTGAACCCACGCCTTGTACTGATCATCAGTGGATGGATCTCCGTTGTAGTCTATGCCCCTCTGAATAGCTCTTCGAGGCCAGGTAGCAGTCAAGTTTTCCAGAAAGTTCTGAGAAAGGGGTCCTGACTAAAATTTATACACGAGTTCCCAGATCAATTATTTTTGCCCATACTGACGGCAGAGCCGTGCTAGATTGTAAAATGTAGCAGAATGAAGGCTAGCTATGGGAACATAGTGAGTGTAGGAACGAAGAGTTACATGTTGTAATCTCCACCACGGGCACATCCACCGGATCAAGGTGTCAGGGAAGGTTGACAGCCAACCTTGGATGTTGTCCGGAACATGATGCATTCTTCTAGTTCTGCAATGTTTGGCTCTATAGCATACAATGTTTTGAGGAGGATCTAGCAATCTTAGTTTCTCATGAAGCCACATCTGCAAGGTCGATAAACAAGCAAATTAAGGATGACAGAATGATAGAATGTGGGGGGCAGAAGAAGAACACTAACCTTCAACAGCATCAGACTTCTAGAGAATCACCTTGTTGAGGGAAAATTGTCTAGCCCGATGAGTGTTTCAGCTAGAATGAGAGGGAACGGATTGAGTCCTGCTTCCACTTGACCTAGGATACAGAGGATTTTGGAATCACAGTTTCTAGAGAGTGAAACGAGCAAGAATTGAGCGTACATGCAAAAGACTATCATCCGGGGCCAGCAAGCTTCTATTTTTTACACGTTTGAAACGATCTCAATGAAGGATTCTACCTTAATCTCAAAGTCGAGAATGCAGTGAGCTGAAGACCGAGGTGAAAGATTAAGCATTTGGGCCATTTGATACTGAACAAAATGTGGATCAGGAATTTCGAGGTTAGGGATGGTAAGTTGAGAAAACGAATCCATGCTACAACTTGATATAGCTTCGAATTCTTTCGGTAAAGGGCATAGTTCCACAGTACTAAACCGAAAAATGTGTTTTTGAGGATCTCAGGATTGAGATATAGCATGGAGGAAGGGGAAGAAGTTGATTCTTCTAGCATGTAGTGATCTAAAGATTGATAGGTGAAATGGCTCCAATCTGGCCCATGATCAGCTATCCAGGCTCTTTAGGATCGACTGTAATCGTTTGAGGCTTCTTTCAGTCATTTTTAGGGGTTCTGGAAATCTTGGAGAGAGAAAATGAAGTTGTGGTACGAAGGGGAGAGGAATGAAGGATAAATTACAAAGTTAGGGATTTAAGAGGGGCTGCAGAAGGATAAAGAGAGGGGATGATTGCCCCTTAGCCAAGAGGCGATCGCCTCTTTAACAGGACAACAGACTAGGGTTTCATAAGAAAACAACATGGTTTTGACTAAAAGACATGCAATCTAGCTATTTAAAGAGCATATACGCAGAGATGTTTGAATTACTGCTAAATTCATAAATTTAAGTTGGAAATTGTGCATAATATCCAGTTAAAACGAAAAAGAAATGAATGAAATGAAAATACTGTAAGTGCAAAAATTCTGAAATCAAATCACAGTATCTAAGACCTATTAGAAATAAGCCCTAGTCTATCTCAAGCATCCGGCCCTATGCCCTCAGGATCATCTCCGCCTCCGACATCGTCGCTGCTCCTGTCCTCGTCTTCTTCATCATCATCGAGCTGGAGCCCCTATATTTGACGATCCAGGGTCACAATCCTCTCACAGTGCATCATGTCCCGATCCTGTATGTGTGCAGGTTAAAGGTTAGTGAATCATATGAGCATGCATACATATAGACAAAGGAAGATCATATACCCTCCACCGTTGAGTGACCTCCAGCAAATAGTCCCGCTGAGCCTCGATCAAGCGGTACATGTATTGACCTTGAGCTAAAGGAATCTACAGGTGCAAATGAAATTTCAATATTAACAAATAGGTTAAGAATGATGCATAACACGAGGTAGGGCTAAACTTACATGAGTGGCTCCCTCAAGGACGCAAGCGGGCCTCAAACTATCATCCAAGGTCAGGAACTGACGGGATAACTCCCCCGAAGGAACCCAACAACAAACTAGGGGGGTCCAAAGTGTAAACTAGACTGCTAGCAACCACTGGCGGGCTGGGGGTATCAGGTGGTCGCATCCGCTCATCTGCGGCCGAGGTGCCCTCTGTACTAGCATCAAAACGAAACCTCTGAGGCTCTCTCTCTCAGACCTCTGGCCTAGCTCACGGGGCAGGTGCACGATCTACAGCCTAGAAATATGAAATCGTGTCAGTACGTGATAATCTCAAAAGCAAAGAGTGGTATCAAGAATGTACCTGAGATGTAGAAGCATCGGACAAGGGAACCGTCCGCAAGAGATGACTCTGAATGAAATCCCTATACCCGCTCTTATGCCTGATAGTGCAATCTACAGCAAGCACCCTAGTAAAGGCCCGATTGAGATCCTTACCCTCTAGCTCGTGAGTTCAGAACATACTCTTAGGAGGAGGTCTAGGGATGCGTCTTGCCCCAATGCCACGATGCCAATTCAATACCCGCTCGCTAAGGTACCAGACTTGGTAGCCTAGCCCACGGATCAGAACTCTCCTCAAGGACAGAGGCCTAGATCGAGTCATCTCTGCAGTCCACCTGTCTGCGGGTCCCCACAAGTCATTCTTAATCTGCAAAAGAAAGAGATCGACAGGTAAGTGAGTTAAATTCACAAGCTTACTAACACTATTATAAATGTTGTAGGTACCACATCCTGTGTCAGCGAGTTCAGGTGCAGTCGGTGAATATGTACTCGAGTCAGGTGCATTTTCAATGCTCGGCTAGCACCCCACCTGCTCAAAGCTGGGAAGTCGCCCCCCACCTTCATCACTGCAATGACCAGCTCTAGCTCTAAGGCCCAGACCTGTCAAATAAGCATTATTAGTTAGTATCAAAAAATAGTTATCTAAAAGGATCAAGGGGAGAGTACAGGGAATTCACCAGAATTGCATGCCAGAAGCTGTAGAATCTTTTAGCTCTGCGGACGAGCTCATCCATGCTCCTATATAAGTCGGCCAGAGCACAGCCACCCCAGTCAAAAGAAGAGACCCGGTCCAAGTCCCGTAGAGGCACGATGAACATCAGGTCTAGTGAGCTAGCAGTGTCAGCCAAAAGGATGATGCCAAAAAGATAGAGCAGGAACGCTCTCACCACCTGATCTATCTGCATCAGGGAAGTCATCTCTGTAGTCCTCTCCCGTGTATAGAAAGCCCGGATCGAGTCATGCTTAATAGTGTGCGTCCCCTTCATCTTCGGGACCATGCCTATGAGGCGCTCGATATAGATCAGCTTATTGAGAGACATCTAATGGAGGCTCGCATCAAAGGGGACAGGGTCTCCTACACAAGCAATCCCTGCGATAGCAGCAAATGAAACGGGGTCCAGAGTAAGCTTCCCGAATGGGAGATGGAAGGTGTGAGTGGTGTTAAACCACCTCTCCATCATAGTATACAAAGGCTGGTAGTCTGTCTTCCCCTGCTCCTCTACGAGAGAGAGGAAGAAGTCCTCAAAGCCGGTCTCCTGAGTCCGGTCTCGCTGATCATCAGTCAACTCATTATAAAAGGCCCGAGCTCCTTGGAAGTTCCCTGCACCCTTAAGTAAAGTTGCATCAGTCTGCAATGAGATAGGGAAGTTGAATTAAATACATTGTAATTAAAGCATACCTGAAGTCAAGAAAATGCAAAAGAAAAACCAGAAAAATGGGCCAGACTGGCTAGGGGGTGACCGCCTCTTGGCCAAGAGACGATCGCTTTGTGCCAAGAGGCGATCGCCCCTTGGCCAAGGGATGAAGTCCCTAGGCGTAAGGCGACGATCGTCCCTCGCAAGTAGACGATCGCCTCCTGGCAAGGAGGTGATCGCCCCTTCAGTGCGAAGAGCGGCCTGTGATCATTTTTTCACCAAAATTCACAATGATGCATTCAATTGACCATATTTTTAGTCCTAAATGATTAAGGGACCTATACTAATCATTTACCCGATGTATTTTGCCGGAAAAATAGAGAAAAAATAAGGATATTAGGGTACTAACCTCTCCTGATGCCCAGTAACAAATGTGGGACCTTAGATTAGCAAGGAGAGGGACGGTGGCGTCCCTGGTAAACCCGAGACTGTGGGGAGCCCGCACTGCAGGTGGGATGAGGTCCCATGTAGGAGGACGGGGTGTTCGCTCGTCGGCCATTGAAAATTATGAGCGCAGGAAGATGAAAAGATGAAAAGGGAAAGAGATGAAAAGAAAAAGGAGAAAGGTGAAAAAGTGAAAAGAGAAAAGGGTTTAGCCCTTATATAGCTTTAAAAAAAAAAGGAATTTTTGAGAAAATGATAATAAATGAAATATACGAATGAGGTTATTTCGGGTGAGTCCCGAAAATTTTATTGAAAGCAAAGTAATTATTAGAATTGTCGAGGCGAGTGATTGGACGGGCGGAGTTCCTGAAAGAAGGAGGTTGTGTTTAATTTTTATCAAACAAGTGTGTTTCAGTTACGAAGAATTGTCTGATCGCAGCATTAGTATGAGTTGATAGATTATACTATCAGTCAAGGTAGGAATTGTCTGATCGTAGTATCAGCAGGACTATTTGGTCGCAGCATCAGAGAAACAGGGACTGCTGCTTGGGTCAGGAAAACCCGAGTATGAGGGCGCGAGATTCCTGCATCGAAAGTACTGAAGGGACTTGGGCCAGGAAAACCCGAACACGCTGATGGCGTGGGTTCCCGTATCAGGAAAAAGGGACTGCCTCCAAGGCTGGGAAACCTGGGATAAAGGTGCGAGTGCCCGTATCAGAATTGAAGGGATGCCCGTCATGGACTGTTCGGGTTTGAATCCCCGAAGTCCAGATCTTCGAAAGACTCTTCGAAATAAGAAAATCTTAGAAGTCTGGATCATCAAGTGGAGTGTCGGGCTAGGAAAACCCGAAGACGACAGCGAATTCCCGTATCAACTTAAAGTTTTCCGTAAGTGACAAAGTCAGGCTTGATAGAGTTCTCGAAAATCACAGTTAGCAAGATGACTGTTTGGGTTTGAATTCCCGAAGTCTGTAAGTGTTGAGTAACCGTGCGGGCCAGTAAAACCCTAAGATCACGGTTGAGTTTCGAGTTGAAGGACTTGTCTCTCGGGTGACGCTTGAGAGCAAGGTATGTCATTGTTATTCTTTTTATATATTGTGTGTGTTGCTTTTTCGAAAAATTCAAATGTATGTGTGTTGTTCTTTTTCGAAAAACTAAGGGGGCAAACTGTTGACACCCGGTTCGGTCGGCCTGCGACAGGGGAAGGACTGTGGATGCTCGGTTTAGCTGGCCCGCAACAAAACCCGATGATGAGAACGAGAATTGAATGCAAGAAAGAAGCTTGAAACTCTTTAAAAGTGGACTTAGGAAGCCAAGCCCGTCCAGGCCCAAACCAAGCACTCTGGCCCTTAGGCCCTTTGAGGGCCTAAGCTAAGGAGGTGTCGCCTCTTGGCAAAGAGGCGATCACCTCCTTGCCAAGTGAGGAGGCGATCGCCACTTCGGCAGCCACTTGCATGCTGCATTAAATGTATCACGTAAATGGCAGAAATGGTGAGCCCACGCCTCACCCTCTACTTCAGCTCGCAAAATTTCAGTTTTTGAGAGAAAAATGAGTGGATTAGAGGAGACTTGGGGAAAAGAAAAAGGTTTGGGGGTGATGGGAGAGGTTAGGTGGCCTTGGGGGGATTAAAAGGAGAGAGAAGAGAATGAGGCAGCCAAGAGGACCTATAAAGAAGACTTAGGGAGGAAGAACAGAGGGGAGAGCTCTGAAAGAAAAAGAGAAAACGTTTTTTAAGGAGAAGGAGAAAAACAAGCTTAGAGAGCTCATTTCTTAAGGAGGAAGAAGGCTCTTTCTTGCATATGAGT
>CATIWK010157104.1:0-14394 GCA_949634005.1 Mallotus japonicus
CTTGCACCGTATCACATTCAGGAGTACATCAAAACAGTAGGAACATTTTGTGTAACATTGTATAATTTATATTTGCATCAATAGCACTCACCATTGATCTGTTTTAGTTGAGTCCCTTTTATTGTTTCTAGTTCTGAGGAAAATATTGAAGCCCAGGAATGTGGAAGGTGTTCTCATCTGTATTCTTTTCCATTGGTACTGTTTGCTACTGCAGGACCACCGCAAAGAGTATTGTCAAGTTTTTTGCACTCTTTTGTTGAAAGTAGCCGTGGTGGAATTCCTTTTCGTCCAACTCAATTGCCACTATTAGGACTATCTCAAGGTGACAAACAATGCATACGGGATCGTAGCAGCGTAATGGCCCGGCATTTTTTTGCTGATAAGAGTGAAGATTTTATCAGTGCACAGGTTCTTTACTCTTTCTTGGTTTTAGGAAAGCTGGTTTTCTCTTAAATGCCAATATTTTTAATTTCATGCTTGCCTTGGTCTCATTCTTTAAGCAAAACTGTAAAATATGTCTTAACTAGGTTACATCTCCAGGTGAATGCACTATTATCTTCATTAGAAATTGATGGTGATGTTCAGGCCAAGGGGCCTCTGCCTGGGGGATTTCGGGAGCTGGAGGATTATTGGAATGAGTCTCAAGGTGGTCTGAGACCTGGTCCCCATGCTGCAGACGGATGGGTTACAGAATTTAATCAGCATAGACTAGACCATGGTGATCCTGATGCTTGGGCTCATGCATTTGGACGGCAGCATGGTGCTAATGGTTGGGCCTCTGAATTTGGGCAGGTACTTACATTTAGGTCTTGGAAATTGCCTCTATGATTCATTGAAATGCCTTTGATGATGTGTTTTGGTTTTATCTTGTTTATATTTGGTTATAGGAACAACAATTGTTATCTGGAGATCTAATGAGAGGTACAAATATGTCAAACTCAGCCGCAATGGAGCAGACTCGTATGCTTGCGCACACTCTAGCTCAAAATAATGACCCTAAATTTCAGGTTAATTATGCTTTAATATTGCTTAATTTTCCACATGGTGCACATGATATTTCCTTGTTCTGGAATGCTTGCTTTTTGTCTAATGGATATTGCATATATGCACTTAAAACATGAAGACTATTTTGGTGAGGAAATTAGGGCTGATTTTGATACTTTTATATTGGAAAACAAGTAGCAACTAGTGAACTCTCAGTGTTAGGGTGGAACCATGGAGAGATATTGGAAAACAAGTAGTGAGTAGTCAATTCTCAGTGTTAATAACTTTGAGGGTAGAAGCATGGAGAGCTACCATTTATCACTAACAAAGTGACATAATTTTGGTGAAATTTTCTGTGGAAGATTCTTGAAAAAGGCTCCATTAGTATTTCAGGTGTCACTTGAAGTATTACAATAGGTTTTATTCAAAAGTATTAAATAAAAAAAATTAGTAAGTCATGTCACATGCATTCAGATGCCACCAATTATTACTTCCTTAGATACCCATGCAACTGATGATAGGACCAAACCTTACAAATGTATGAGCCATTTATGTCTCAAGTCCCATAAAGGCTTATGAAAACTGAGAGAGGCTTTACTTATTTTTCCTTTTCGCAATTGCATTAGTTCTATTTTATAATAATACATGATATTTTTTTTTTTTTTTTTTGTGTAAGTCCAATGACTGATTAGCAATGACCCAAAGACTCCAAACCAGGTATAAATCCTTGTGGACATACAAGCACCTGTGTGAAAACACAAGCTTTAGTTGTTGTTACTATGCTGTGAATTAAAGAAATATACATCATAGAGGACTTCTTACACGTTTTTTTTTTTTCCTACTTATGCTTGGGTATTCATAAAATGCCATTGGATTGCAGAACTCAAAGTTTCTTCAGTTCGTGTCAAAGATGAGTCGTGGTGAACTTATTATTGATGATAATCAAGTCAAGCCAGCCACATTGTCTGCACCTGGTGATTGGGCAACTGAATACCAACAACAGTATACTGGGGGTAATTCTTGGGCTGATGAATATGTGCAGAATCAGGCAAGTAAAAATTTACTTAAAGCATGAGAAAAGAATAAATGTTATGTTTTCTGATTGCCAGGCAGTTGCACATCCCAATGCACACACTTGAGTGCAGTAATGTCCTTTTTGAACCTAAATGTAATAGTCTTGCAAGTACAGTAATATTGAAGTTCTGCTGTACGAAACCATAATATTGAAATTATACCAAAAGAATCTTCATGCACAATAATAACTTACATATTTTCTCTACCAACACCTCCTCCCCCCCTTCCGTATTTTCTTTCTCCTCCTTTTTCATGGATAGTGTGTAGCCTTGAATTATATTTGATTTTGCTTGAACAAAGTTATTCTGGGATGTATCAATGGGACAGCTGGGACATAGGTCTTGGTGCTGGTGGTGTGAGAACCTAGGGTTCTAGATCATATTGTCTTACAACTGCAAGGACTCCAACAAAAATTAAAGTATTTTTTTGCACTTAAAAGCAACAGTTAAAGATCTTTCTCCTAAAGTATTAAATTAGTTAAATTCTTATAATATCAGAAGGACCAAGATATTCTGGAGCTTTCATCAAGCGTTGCTAAGTAAGACATAAATATTGTCAACATGAGCAATAAAACTGTTTCTCTATTGACTATTGCATTGTGTATTTTCCTCTTGCAAAAAAAGAATGGTGAAAGGTATAAATTATGGAGCCCAAACTAAGGGATGTGGTTTTCTGGGCAGATCATAGTAGTTATCAATCTAAAATTACTTGTTAGCCACTATGTCAATAATTTTTACTATTAGTGGCATAACTGTAAGGGGCAGCAAAATTCCGTTTATGAGCTCAAAAATTTTTATGCAATATGTTTAAAGAGCTGGCACTTTTTTTAGAAATTTTATTTCAGTTGGCCTTTCTCCGTGACTTTTATCATCTAACTTAAATATCTTTAGGTTCCTCATGCATCTGATCAATGGGCGAATGAGTTCGCTACTGAGAGAGCACAAAATGGGTCTGTTGATGATCAGTGGGTGACTGAATTCTCAAAATTGCATGTTGATGACTGGGTAGAAGAATTTGGACAGCAAGTTGCGGAAGGGGCATTAGGGGACAGTTCAACAGATAATTGGGCAGATGCATATGACGAGTGAGTAAAGTTTGTGTATGAAAAAATTGGTTTCTTGCTTGGATAAATACTTGATCATAATGTTTAATGGGCTGCTTTATTTGATAACCTACACATTATTACTTTTCTTCCCATTTTGCCATTGAAGGTCAACATTTATGTGTCTAATGGATGTAGCACTGCATTGGGTCCATTCTTCTGAAGCTTGAATTTTTTTTTTATTTTATCAGTTCCCATTATGGTTAGACAGTATTTGGTCATGGAAAAATCTGATAGAACCGCATTGAAAGTTGATTAATTAGCTAGTAATTATCTGGTCTGTTTCCGAATACTGTACCAACTGCTAGAGAAAACCTCTTTTAGCTTCTGTCCATGGTAACTAGTGTATTATAATGTGCAGGTACATGAACGAACAAGCAGCTTCCAAGCGGCAGTCAGATGCTTCAAGGGGAGTTTATGTGTTTTCTGATATGAATCCTTATGTTGGTCACCCAAATCCTTTAAAAGAAGGCCAGGATCTGTTCCGTAAAGGGCTTCTGAGTGAAGCAGTTCTTGCTTTAGAGGCCGAAGTCTTGAAAAACCCTGATAATTCTGAAGGTTGGAGGTTACTTGGAATAGCACATGCAGAGAATGATGATGATCAACAGGTTATTCAACTAATGATTCTGATTTTTAATTTTTTTATATCCTGTGATTGGCTTTTACTTTACGAAATCTTCTTGCAGAAATAGATACCACATGCCCTTTTCCTAGTTTAAATTTTGAGTGATGGATTGCCATTAATAAAAACTGTAGAATTCAAATCCAATTTATTGGCATACGAGTACTAGTAACACATTTACACATTAACTAGCAACACATTTACACATTAAATGTGCAAAGACAAGTATTTAAAAACTTGTAGCCTATGACCTAGCACATTCTTTAATTCAGAATTTGTTTTCCTCAGCAAAGTTATAATATCACACCATTTCCTAGGACTTTGAATCCCAACGAAGATGCTGATAGTGCAGTAATTGAGGATTCCATACCATCTTTCTTTGTATAGATCTGTTGTTCTAAACTAGAACAATCTAGGAGTCTCCTACAGGCTACAACAATGTTAGAGTTAATCAATCTTCATGCATTGCTTGTCTCCTCCTACCCCTTTTTTCTATTTTGCTATACACCTATTCAATAAATTCAATGACATGTCTCATATATGGTGAATTCTTATAAGAAGCAAAGTATGATAGAAAACTACTGCGCTTGTTTGATGCATCCACATTATCTATCAGACTCAGGGAGCTAAATATTATCCATACGTATGGGATTTTGGCCTGAGTAAACTGATATTTTGCCTATATGGGGTGGATATTTTGGAATTGTAGCAATAAGGCATCTTATCACCTGTATTGTCCCATGTCGGACATACAGGTGATATTTCCAGAAAAAGAAAGAAGTGAAAATATTGGTTGCCTGAAATCTCATTCTGCCAAGAATTTTCTTTTCAACATTCAAAGCTCAAAACTAAATTAAAACTAAAATAATGATATTAAATGAAGAAAGGGGAAGAGAGGGATGACACAAACGGCTTATAGTAGATTTGATTTTGTGGAAGAATAAAGTGAGTGGGAGAGACAGAGATGAGAACAAAAGAGCAGTGACAAAACACAATACAATTGGATAAAGAGAGAATGCAAAAGATATGACATTTATGTGCCTTCAGAAGGTAGTGTTTCACATAAGTACTAAATTGTCCTTTTCCTTGATAGATTAGTCCAAAACCTTGGTTTAGCATACTAAGTATTAAAAGTTGAATTAAAAATAAATGTATTAAATTAAAAATTGGCTGTTGACTCTTTTCTTTGAGTAATAATTTAGAGATTAATTAAGGACAATATTTTCTCTTTCAAAGTAAAAAGAAATGATATTGTTTATGTTCTTAAAAGAATATATTGTTATTGAAATGCTAATTAAAAGACAATAATGTAATTTGTGTTTTACATTAATTATTTAAATATTTTGATCTATACAAAAGTTCAGCTTTTCTTTGTAATTAGAATTTATTTAAATAAGACTATATTAATAAAAAATTACTGATTAATAAAGAAAGATACATTTTGTATGTTAAATTAGTCATGGAGCCTTGTATAGTTTGAATATTTATTATTTGTCTACAAAGACAAAAGTTACATTATTGGTGAGTGTAATCTAATTTGAATTATTTTTAATTTTCATGAGAAATTGATATGAATCTGAAACCTGCTTAGGTGTTTTCTCGACCTAATGTATTGAAAATAACATTATTTTGCAGTTATTATTGATTTGGTTCATTTACTAATTATTTTAAAATTCACTTTCACAACACGATATTTAAAACCCTGAATGACCTACATAGGTCTTGAAATGTGTTTATGCTCTTGCTGCCTTGCAGCTGCTTGGTGAGAGTTTTATACTGTCATTGTGTGTTTTGGTACCAAGACAAAGCTATTTTCATCATTATCTGTTGCTTACCTCTCTGAACTTCTGCAAGTAACTTCTCAGCATTTTGGAAACCTTGTGATGGTTGATTTATTGAGCCATTGGCTTGTGAAAGTTCTGAGGATTTCACTTGTTCTAAGAATTAGAAGATAAATATTTTATGTCATGACTATTTTTCTCTGAGTGAACCACATATAATTATTTTATATGGCTCATATTTGTAGCATGTGGTGAAACCACATATAATTATTTTATATGGCTCATATTTGTAGCATGTGGTTAAGTCTTGACTTAGATCCAAAAACCTGATCTTTCCTGGGTCTATATTTGGCAATAAAATATTTGCTTGTATGATTTGTTTAAGAAGGAATCTGGTTAGTTGAGACTTTGATGTGGTGATTGGCATAGTAACAATAAACCGCATTGGTACCTGGACAGGCTATTGCAGCAATGATGCGTGCACAGGAGGCTGATCCTGCAAATCTTGAAGTGCTTCTTGCTCTTGGTGTGAGTTATACAAATGGTTAGTAATTGCTCCTCAAATGCTCAAAACCAAGGCATATAATCTTAAATTTCCCAACTATTTTGCATCATGATGCTTTTATGAATAGAATTTGTGCTGTCTCTATGAGATTTTTTTCCTCATAATGATTTGGTGTCAATAATTCAGTATCAGAACCTTTGAAGAAGATGTTACATGAATTAAAAGTTGCTGAGGTATTAAATTTAAGTTCATTGACAACAACTGTTTGTCCTTAAAATTGCAGAATTGGAGCAGTCAGCCGCCTTGAAATACTTATATGGATGGCTACGTAATCATCCAAAATATGGAACACTTGCCCTTCCAGAGCTTGCTGATTCATTATATTATGCTGATGTAAGTGTTATTTTGGTAACATCTTTCTTTATTTATATTTGATGTAGCTGCCATTTTATGCACAAGGGTAAGTGATGCTGTAGAAAAATACTTGTGTATTTTCTGAGCTCCTTGGTAGGTAAGTTTCACTGGATAATCTTGTATTATTGCAAGAAACTTATAGGAAACTGAAGTCATTCTATTAGCTGATGTTCAATAAGCAATTTGAAACATTGATGGCAAGACTCCTTGTCATTTTTTAGAATAAGTTGTGCAATCAAACATTGGAGATATGGTAAGTGCAAATAGTAACAGTGGTTCTACCTGTTGCACTATTGGGATGGAGTTTACCAATTACATGTGGATTGCGGAGATGATGTGAGTGGCAAGCTCATTACAAAACATGCTCAAGACATGTGGTACTTATGGAGAGACTATATATGTGCTAATATTATGAATGTAATTGGGCATGCTATATGAACAGCAATGTGAAGCTTAAAATCAAGGTCATTTGCCTATTTGTAAATTATGCAAACATTGATCCAAGTTTTTACTGATTGTATTCCTTCTTTTTTATTTCTTCATATAAATGATGTCGTTGCCTTTCCTTGAATTCTTTTAGCAATCTTGTCAAATGTCAATATTGGACATGCTTTTATTCATAGTGTGATAGATACTTGTGAAATCATAAGGTGCCTTTGGCAGTAGTTCTTCCATTACACACAAGAAAAAATCACTCAGATTTCCTTCTTGTAGCTTTGTTTCACAGTTCAACCCTGATTCATATATGCAAAAGCAATTGCTATATTTATCCAATCCACTTTAGCTGGTTTCTGTTTATCATCACTGGTCATGGATAATAATTTCGTCCTTACCAGTTACACAACTCTCATATATGAGCCATGCCATTGCCCTGGGACCATTTTGACAAACCGATGAATGGAACACATGATAGATTATTTTTGTTCTGATGCAAGTGGTCAAAGATATTATTATAGGTGCACAAATTTCAAAAAATGTAGTAGTTAATTTTGAAAGGTTTCTGTTTTAGAAAATCTAACAGGTTTTTGTTTACATGGCCCAGTAGAGCTGTTAATTGTTTGATTCTTGAAAGTTCACCTCATGGACGGTGGATTTTCTTTTCTTGTTTGAGGTCGTCCTTTTTTTTTTTTTTTTTTTTTTTCAATTCATGCTTATGGTGCTTATCAAAATCTTGCCTTTATTACACAGGTTGCTAGATTATTCAATGAAGCTTCGCAGATCTCACCTGATGATGCCGATGTGCACATTGTACTTGGTGTGCTATATAATTTATCCAGGGAATATGACAAAGCCATTGCTTCCTTTCAAACAGCTTTGAAACTCAAGCCACAGGATTACTCCCTGTGGAACAAGCTTGGTGCAACCCAAGCCAACAGTGTTCAGAGTGCTGATGCAATATTAGCTTATCAGCAAGTATGTTTCTGCTCAATTTTAATTTACTGTTACTTTTGTTTCTCTCGTTTCAATACCTTACATATTGTATGGGCTTTAAAAAAAAAAAATTATAAGTGTACGGTAGCTTTTCAAATATAGTTTTCTGCATTTTGGATCTATTTCCATGCTATATGAATAATAATTTTACTTTTAGTGCTCAAAATAGGAGGAAGACATGCTTGGTTTCGCCTCTTAATAATTTTGTGATTGCTTTTCATACTTTTCTTTTTACTTTTTTTGGGTGGTTGGAGCACTCTATTTTGGTTTTGCAGCTTGCACATAGTTTTCTTGCTAGGATCAACCATGGTTACTTTTATTTGTTCCATCAGCATGGTGATCATGTTGTTTGGGGAAAACCTTTTTTTAAGCACTGGGTGTCCTTTTTATTTTTAATTCTGTTTTCATTTTTATTCATCTGATCATCTCTTTGTGGTTTTCCAGGCACTGGATTTGAAGCCTAATTATGTTCGTGCATGGGCAAACATGGGGATCAGTTTTGCCAACCAGGTTATTACCTCTACTTGTCTGCTCCTTTTTGTTATCTCTGGCATTCATGACGAATGAACTTGGTCTAACCAACCATGTAGGAAGTCTCTTGGTCTAACAAAGTGGTTTAGTTTAGACTACTCTTTTGTGTACCATGCTACAATATCAAATTTTGATGTGTAGTGAAAAGGAGAGGATGGAACATTGCATATGAAAGTAACTTTGTATCAGAGTGGGTATCGGTTATCTTAGTTGTAACTTAACATCAGTTGGTGGGACCTGATTGCACATTCTGCAAACACTTGGGTTTAAGAGTTAAGCATTTACTTCCCAGTATACAACCTAGTTTTTGGAGAATGGGACTATAATAGGATCATATAAGAGCTACTTTTCAAAGTGGCAATAAAGGAAATATAATAGAAAGGAGAGTATTCACTGAAGTCTGATGATTAATTTGTCAGAATTACATAACTAATAGACTCCAAGCTGAAAGCTATTCGAGGCCAGTGTGCTTTTTCTGGATCATAAGATGCAGAGTGGAATATCATTTCTGATGAGTTTTTGTTTTTTTAACTCCAGATATATATTTTTGTGTTAATATCTTCAAGTTGATTCCTGATCAATTATTATTAGAGCTTTAACATGATAAATGAGATATGAACCTCTTATTTCTGAAGATTAATGTACCTAATTGAATATTTACAAGTCTAGTTTAAATTTGTAATCATCTGACACAATCGGAATGCAGCATTCAGAATAGTATCATTGCCATATGGTACTTGTATATTAGCACAAACTATGGAACATGTAACATTTCCTTCTGCCTCCAGGGCATGTACGAGGACTCCGTCCGTTACTATGTCAGGGCACTTGCTATGAATCCTAAGGCTGATAATGCCTGGCAATATTTGAGGATTTCATTAAGGTATGTTTGCAGAATATGTTATCTTATTATTATTATTTTTTTATGTAAATATATGAAATTGTACATATCTTCAATTCATTCTTCTTTTTGCAGCTGCGCTTCTAGGAATGACATGCTAGAGGCTTGTGATTCACGTAACATTGACCTGCTACAGAAAGAGTTTCCACTTTAATGCGTTGTTTTCAATCAGTGATTAAAATATAGGTGCCAAAGTTGGGTGAGGGCTACACATTCCATTAAAAGCTACTAGCATGCCGGTTGATTATGCGTTAAGCTCCGTGTTTTGCCGCAGTTGGGTCTGATGCAGAGTGGTGATTTTGGGTAGAACCCGAGTATAAGTGAGAAGTTGGAAAACCAAACAAACAATTGTATGTAGTTGAAAATGTCATAGCGGAATGTATTGCGATTCTCAAACATGGAAATAGGAACGATCAATTCATTACATAATAAACACTATACAATAAGAATTAGTCCTGCCATTGGTGTTGAGAATTGAAAATAAAGTTGCATAATGTTGATGTGCTATTGCAAATGGAGTGGTACCTTGGCAACAACTTTCAGTATGTTTTTTTTTTTTTTTCCTTTTTCAAGATTGTTATGAAAACTTTGCATTTACGAGTCCCTGGAGGCAATATCATATTTTGGAGTAAACTACTAGCTCCAGAAAACTAGTCAAAGCTCCTATATTGAAAATTGTATTAAAACACACTTGAAAGTGTTAATATAATGGACTAATAAATAATAAGCTTTTTTGTTCCCTTCTTTTCTCTCTCGAGGTTAACTAAAATATTAGTATTTTTAAAAATGCATTGTATTTATAAGAATCTCTTAATATTTTATTTTAATTATTAAAAATTTCACTTTATTCAAAATTGTTGCATTCATGTAATTTTTTCTGAAATATTTTTTAAATTTGGTCCATACATATATGTTACAATCTAGTATCGTACCCAAGATCACAAATGAGTTGCATTCAGTAACACAGATAAGATAAAAATTGCTCCGTATTTAACGACACGAATGGAGTCATAAACATGCCGAGCAAAACTTAACTTTGATATCAAGTTACACAAATAAGGTTAGAGATACGGTGCATTCAACGACACAACTTAACTTTGATTCCAAGTTAAAAACTTCATGGTTCAAAATGAAAATGTAGACACATAAATGAAATTGAATCTATTTAACATAAATCCAATTGACTTATTTTAAAGCTCAATCTAAATAATTTATAACCCATTTGACTTTTTTATATTTTTCTAATTTGAGATATATTTATATTCTCCAATAAATAAAAATATATATTAATAAATTTTTTCTTACACAAATTATAAAAATCAAGTGTTATTTTGTTTTATTTAAAAATTTTAAATAATAAATTTATCATGCTCATGCAACCCTTTTTTTTTTTTTTCAAAATGAATCGTTAAAAAATTATTTTACAAAATAATTTTATTTATATAACAAACTATTTTTATATATTTTTATTCATTAAATAAAAACACAAAAAACTTTGTAGTAATTTTTTTAATAAAAGCGAACTAATAATATGAAATCTTAAGAGACAAAATGAAAAATCATTTTTTTAAGAATAATTTTAAAATTTTAACTCCTTTTATAGTTTGATTAACGAAATATCAAATAATTTTCTATAAAAAAAAAAATTTAACCTCAGATGTATTTGATATATTTTCAAATATAAAAGATCCACTGATATATTTAAAATTAACTTCAAGGGAATCTGGTAATTTTCCCAATATTCTAATTAGTGCTATTAAAATTGAAGAATTGTTGTGGGTTAATATTTTCCAAAATAGAAAATTGAAGGAAAGAACCTTTAATTATTTATAGATTTTTTTGTTTGTTTTTTGTTGTTGTTATTTATACATTAAAATTTTCAAAATGATTTTATTATGAAACTTGTAATAAAAAGATTATTAAAACAAAAAAAAGGCAATACCATAACAGTCGTAAAACAGACCCTAAGTACTTCAAAATTTGGTTTTTGAAGTGGTGAAGTACACAGTTGCTGCTATCAGCAAAACAAAACCTAATAATCAATGCCTAATAATCTAAGAGTTCAGGAAAATAAGTGGAACTTTACGATTTCCAAAAATAAAATAAACAACACTTTCCAAACACCCTCTTATTTCAACCAGATTGAGCTAATCAGAACTACACCAACTCACCATTCCACCAGCAATCAACCACGTTCTCATCTTCTTCAACCATGCTTGCATTTTCTTGAGCATAATAAGAATTGCTGCTACTGCCAACAACGACATTATTATTGCTGTTGAATTGATCGACCGTAACAGCATTTTTGTCACGATATATGGCCTCTGCTGCACTACCAGCACCACTGCTACTACCATACAAGAAATTGTTCCCAACACATAAATTTTCTGGGTGGTTCTGAGGTCCATTCTCATTCTTCACAATATGTTTCAAGATTTCATCCATTGGGTCACTTGAAACTTGCATGCTCCAACCCCAATTTTCTGTGACTTTCACATCTTCATAATTGAAATTTCCTGTCACTAGATAGCCATTGCTGCTACCCATAAGATAATTACTGTTCCATTGCAAAGCAGCAGCTGTACTTTCAATTGGGTGTTTCTGATCAATGTCAAAATTCATCAGTGGAATAAAATTGGGGTTTGATGTTTTAACTTGAGTTGCAGCCATTTCAAGAAAGGCTTTCTTGTCCTGGAAACCCTTTAACTTGCCTTCAAGAAAGTTCACAAAATCCATCAATTCTTGACCATAAACTTCATCTGCATGCTTCGACAGGCTCTCAATAAGTCCGTCAACTTTTCTTTGAATTACATTCCTTTTCTTCTTGACAAGTTTCGCTTTCTTGTCCTCCAAGAACTTGAAGAGATTGGTTTCACGTTTCAGTTTTTGTTCAAGAACTTTGTAAGACGCAATCTCAGAACTTAGTTGGGGTTGGTTCTCTGGCCATATCTCCAGACGGCCATCAGGGCCAAAACTAACAAGAAAAACAGAGATATCGCACAATGTATGAAGCTCGAGAGCTTTCTTCTTCAGAGTTGGGTTTCTCTTCAAGAAACTTGCTGCTTGTGTCGGTTTGTCTCCACGCAGAATCTTGCTGATAAAATTGGTCTTTCGAGACCCTTTCTTTGCCATTGAAAAAGATATGATGAGAAGTAGAAAACAGGGCACAAACAGAGGGAAGAGAATTGGGTAAAGATGGGTAAGAAGAAGAAGAAGGAATTATATAACAATGGATGCGCTAGGCGGTTAATAGCAATTAATATAAGATGCTACAAAATGTTCCTATTTTCTCTTTCCTTCTTAAATTTTCCATCTCACTTCAGGAAAATTGCTTCATTCAATTCTTATTTTTTTAATAAAGCAAATAATAACTCAGGGGTACGTAGCATTCAAATTGGTAATGACGACAACATGTTTAATAATTACTTATTTCATGAAAATTAATAATAAATAAATAATTTTATTAAAGAGTCCGAAACTCAAATTACCTAGTATTTGAAATAGCGAACAATACAACAGTAATACAATTATTTGATGTAGGTCTAATATAAATTATTTACTAAATTTGTTTATTAAATCACTTTGTATATCTTTTAATATACAAGTTAAAATGAATTTTTAAGGAGTCGAGCTCCAAATAGTTTAGGTTGTTTACTACGCAACCATAGAAGTCACTGTTTCCTTTTAATTTTTTAACTGTATTTCTAAAAGTTTACACTTCAAAAACTTATTTTCTTTTTTGTTCAGCTTATAGCTAAACATAACGCTAAAATTATAAAATTTTATGTTAATTTGAATGTAAAAGTTAATTTGTGATATTTTGAATCTCAAGTTAAAGTTTAATGGGAAGGTTAAGGTTTAATGGGCAATTGGGGACAGAAAGTATAGAAACTTATGTCAATTTAGCTATAAAAGTTGGTATGTGCTAATTTAAATTTGAATTGCCAAATTGAACTTTTTCCTTATAGTAATTTATTTTATTTGCATATAAGATTTTTATATTTAATTATGAAATACTATTGAATTTATAATTAGTATTTTTTTTATGATAATTAAAACCCTTATCAAATTTAGAAATATTTATTCAATTTTTTTATTAAATTTGATAAAATTTAGATTATTTATAATCAATTTTATAAATTTCTTATAATCAAATTTTTAAATAAATTTTCATTTTATACGAAATGTATTAAATTTACATTTATGAAAGAATTTATTTAAATTTATAAGGGTTAAAGTACAAGTTTGACTTTGAACCTGCAGATGCAAAACATCTCATACCTTTTCGTTCAGGTATTAGAGTCGCTTGTTAACATTAGCAGATGGTGCACTACCTGGCGATATCAATATTTCCAAGGTGTCTCGACTCAAATTATTATTATTATTATTTTTTCAATAGAGCAGATAATAATTGAAAATAGCTAACTAATTATATAATTTATTTAATGCAAGTGATGATGAATAGAAGAAGAACGATAATATAGCAATGGTGAAAAAAGGATGATTCTGCCAGCTAAAGTAGTAGAAGGAGATCATTTTTTTTTTTTTTGACAACAAAGGAGATCAATTTTCATTTAGGGAAAATTGAAAAAAGAGTTTTTTTTTTCTCTACATATACCATTTAACATCCATTTGATAGATAGAAAAATTAATGGGAGCACTTTTTAATTTATTTGACTAAAATAGAAGGATGAACAATTATATATATATTTTTTAAAATGTCAAGAAGAAAATGGTACAATATGATAAAATATTGGAGTACACAGTAATAAACCCTAAAAATAACAATTATTTTAGTATTTAAAATATTAAAAAAATGAAAATTTCTTTGATATTTTCGGTGATAACTTTATTTGGGAAAACTTTATTTTAGTTTACGAAAAATATATAAAAAAGTATTTTTTAGATAACATTATTTTTCATTAATATAAGGATTAGTATTTTTATATTATAACTTGATACATTTTTTACCGTTGCTTGTAGAAAAATAAATAACAGTTTTTATAGAATTGATTTTTATAATTATAAAGAGTTTTTGAAATTGC
The DNA here is from genome assembly GCA_949634005.1 of Mallotus japonicus. Taxonomy (NCBI): domain Eukaryota; kingdom Viridiplantae; phylum Streptophyta; class Magnoliopsida; order Malpighiales; family Euphorbiaceae; genus Mallotus; species Mallotus japonicus. The sequence continues at coordinate 14,391 of CATIWK010157104.1, forward strand.
TCTT
>CATIWK010157127.1:0-19359 GCA_949634005.1 Mallotus japonicus
AGGGGTTTTAATTATTATTTTAATTTCACAAATTTGTAATCCCTAATCCCTTTCCCTTTTATTTGGAATGGATGGTTGTAAATTATTATTTGTTTGTATTGAATGCCAGAGTAATAAGCATGTAAAGGGACTAATGTGCAAAGTCGGTAAAAGAATAAAAGTGAAATGACTGCAATTCAACAATAATAAGGAAACAATTAAATAATCCAAGGTAATAAATTACAAAATACAAACGGAGGCCGACCGTAAGGTCGGGTGAGCATTCAAACGCTCATACCCAATTTCCAAACCCATTCTCTGAAGACAGCTTCTGGGTATCTTCCGCAGAATCCAGTTGCTGTAAGTGTGTCCCGGTTTTCATCCGGGTGGCGACTCCATCTCCGATAATGAGCCCCAAAGCCCATTTTTGTATTTCCTAGTGGACCCTGAGCCCGCACAGTGCGTGTTCGCCAAACACTTGGGCGCGCGACCGACCCCGCCGCCTACAGTAATTATTTTTTTATATTTCATAATTAAATAGATATTATTTTAAATTATAATTAATAATTAAATAATTATAATATTTACACCTATAATTTTTTTAAAAAAAAATTATACAATTTTAAAATTCATTTTTAAATAATTTCTATTAATTATATTAATAATGTATAAATCAAAGATAATAAATTATTATTTATTACTATATATTATTTTTAAATAATTTAAATAGTTAAAGAAATATATAAAATTATATTTACAAATACATTATATGTTTAATAGTCATTTGATATACTAACAGTGATAGCTAACAAAATTTTACCAAACAATTTATATTTATCAACTATCGGCTATCTGCAACTGCTATCAACTATTAGCTACTATAAACAATTGAATCAAACAGATCCTTAATTATCTACAACCGCTATTAACTATTAGTTGCTATAAACAATTGCACCAAACAGACTCTTAGTTAGGTATGTTACGTTCTGTGTAGGAAAGCCAAAATTTATGTGTAGCTGCCAAAAACATTTATTATGTCATATATCATTCTAACTTCAAAATTTATCCAAATGCTAATTCTATCCATGTCATGAACTTCAAAAATCAAAATAGTAAGGTTTTTTTTTTTTTTTACCAATATGTTAGTGCTCCTCTAGTCCTGCATTTGAATGCATCTCAATCAAAATACTAAATAGTTCTGCCAATTTACAAAGACTGGATGAACAGAGATTAAAAGTAAAAAGTCATTATTATAACCACAACCAGAAACAGACAACGTAAACCAAAGCAAACAAGTTGGAGAATAATGCATAAATGTGTCAAAACCTCAAACAATAAGGCCTGAAGGAAGAGGGAAGCATCTTAATGTGGTGATATTACACTAACTGCAAGCAAAACCCATTTTTCCATACTGGAATCTTTTTGCCAAGTACACTGAAAAATCATTGGATTTACTCAAATAATTCTTCCATGATTAACCAGTTCTCATGATAATGTGCACTCCACTATCAGTATCCACGATGTCACTTATCTCGCCAACCTTAAGAGCAAATGTTGCATCTTCAAAGGGTTTCTGCATCTGCCCCCGACCAAATGGACCTGCGGAAATATTTCGATAGTCTCATTTAGACAGAAGCAAAGAAAAATATAAATACAGTATATGCTAAAATCATTTAAACACCATTCAGAATACATAAATTATACTCAACTGAGCTAAATGACTTGCAAGATTATAAGAAAATACATTCTGTTTTTTTATTTGGAAAAAAAAAATACATCCTATTTATGCACACACAAATAAAACTTCAGATTTCAACTTAGAGTTTTGACAATCAAACAAATGGGAACCTAACATTTAGAGTTAGAAGTTAAACATAAGCAAAGAGGAGTCCTCTCAGTGAAATACAGGAGACATATGTGATTCTTCTGCTCTTAGGAGAACTCTCAACAAAATACAGGACCTATAGGGTGCTCTTGTTCTTATTTCTTACTAGGGCTGTAAACGAGCCGAGCTGCTCGCAAGCAGCTTAGTGTTCGGCGCGATAAAAGCTCATTAGAACTCATATATTGAAGCTCGCTTAAAAAAACGAGTCCAGCTCAAACTATACAAAGCTTAGCTCATGAAGCTTGCGAACAGACTCGAATAGAAACTCGCAAGCCAGCTCGTAATTTTAATGTTTAATACTTTAATTTTAAATATGTAATATACAAATTCTTATTGTAAAAAAATATTTTAGAAAATATATTATTAGAATAAAATCACATTTTTTATTAAATATTAAATATATTATAATTTATTTAGTAAATAATTTATTTTCAATTTTTAATATATAATTTTAATTTATAGTTTACATTTATAAAAATTTCTTTAGGCTTATTCAGACTTGTTTAAGCTCGTGAACACCAAGTGGCATAACACGAGCTCAGCTCGATTATAAACAAACCAAGCCCGAGATAGCTAAAGCTCGACTTGACTCGATTACACCCTTAATTCTTACTACACATCCACAAATGTAATGAAACATAGCTTGAGGTCAAAGGAAAAGTGATCGGTACAAGAAAAAGGTGTCATAAAAAGTCTCTATAAAGAACTATGGACCTCATTTTTCCACTAAAACCTTTTGTGTTTTGGGACATTTGATAATGTAAATTTGAGTATTTTAAATTGATTTGAAGGCATGAGTGCCTAATAATTCCTCTCTATCCTTCTGCTTCCTCCTCTTCTTGTCTTTCCTTGACAATTATGCTGTCACAAAATCATAGGTTAAAAAACAGCCACCACATTCTTCCCTTCCTAGTTCTAACCAACTCCAACGAACGCAACTTCCTAACCATCATATCCCTTCTTTCCTATATCTAATACCTACATGCCACCATAACAGAACTATTTATTGTTACTGAATCTATCATACATCAGATAGGTATGGAGTATTCGCTGCAACAAGTGCTGCTAAATTAATGTTACGTTAAAACTTCTTAATTTGTGAAATTTCCCTTTCTATGATTAAATAGATGAGTAAAGCCCCAATTTTAATAGTTCATAAAGGGAAAACAAATAAAAGGTACAGTTGAGAGTGGTGTGTGTGCATGTTTTGAGGTTGAAATTGTCAAATGTAATCAAACTCCAAATCTCCTTTCATACTGACACAAAATCTCTACCCCCCTCTCCCACTCTCAAACTTCATTCAATCCATTCCACCTTATTTTCAAATAATAAAACCATGACTAGACAGCTAACTGCTTTTGGTTTTTGACTTGAACTGAGTTTGACTGTCAGTCTAACTTCTTATATTTCCATTTAAATTTCAGTTTTTCCAGAATTACATATTGTTGCACACAATTTTAAAACATCAACTGTTCGAGTAAAAGAACAAATAGAACTCATAAGTTAGAAGTTATTGTTTGCCTCTGTTACTTCAAAAGGTTATCTTTTGTTTGCACCCTGGATGCTGTCCGATTGTATCAAAACCATCATTGTACTGACAGTACATAAAGCGTTGATAATAAAATAATTTAGATTGTAATTTGCTCACAACTTGTATTTGACATACAAAGTACAATTTAAAGCAGACAAGGCCGTAATAGAAATGGAAAGGAGGGTGGAACAGGTAGAGAACATGGGGAACTCAAGAAATCCACCATATGCATGCATATCATCAAGCACGTCAAAGCATCATTACCGAGGAAACACGCATGTTATGTTAATGAGGTTTCAAATTAATAAGGGAACTCCAAGACATTCAACTTTTTAGTCAAACAAAGGAAAACAAAAAGTATGGAACCATAACCAATGACAGATTGCATTATCACCAAGTAAACTCAATTCTACTACAGAGTACAGATCCATTTAATTGCCTTGTTTGGCATAAATCATGTGCAAAAAGAAATTCCTGCAAAAACATGCCGCTTGCTGCACAATTTCATTTCTCACCAAGATGCCTTCAGAATACTTTTTTTTTTTCAAAGTTGAAAGAATCGACTTCTCAAAAACTATATCCTTTCTAAACATTAGAAAAAACCGAATGGAATAGAATTCAATTTGTGTAATTTTTAGTCGTTCCAAACACTACAAATATGTTCATAACAAGTTATTTAAAATCATATGCACACAGATTTGCAATCAGGTTTTTCTCAAATAATTCATGATTCTAACACCCAATCATTAACATGAACAAAATATTGAAGTTAACTCAGTGATATCTAAACATGTTGAAGAAGCAAACAACATACAGCAAAAAAGTGAAGCCCATACATTAACCATATACTATTACTGTACACATCTATCTCTATAATTTCATATCACTGAAGTCTCATAGTTAAGCAATCGAACAACAAAAGCTGATCAATTTATGCAATTTCTCACTCACAAAACCCTATTCACTACATAAACAGCAAAACCCTAAAAAATTAAAGCGAAATCTGAAGATCTGCAAAGCTGAAAAGAGATAAAAAGAAGATAGCAAAGTAACTAACCGAGATCGCCGCCGCGTTTAGCGGAGCTACAATCGGAGAAGCGAGAGGCAATATCCTCAAACTTAGCTTTGCCAGAAACGATGTCGTCACGGAAAGCTTTGAGCTGAGAAACGGCGGCGTCTCTGGTGGTGTCGCTGATGACACGACCTTCTGGGTCCTTCCAAGAGGCCTTTCTGCGAGAACCTTGATGCTTGATGAGTATGTGTGAAGCCTTAACTTGATTAGCTGATGCCATTTTAGATCTTTTCTTGCTTTTCTCTTTATCTCTTCGATCCCTTTCTTTGCTCTTTACTGTTCGATCTGCTGATGAGATCGAATCTTTCTTTCTCTTGCGATCTGACTCTATTTTTACTTATTATTTTCAATCGGATTCGGATTTTATCCTTCTGTGCTTCTTCCTTTTGTCGAAGTCCAAATCGAAGAAGAAGAAGAAGAAATAGAAGAGTTGGTGGTCCATGGTTTATATACAGATTGGCCGAAGGGTCAAATTGAAACCTCAAAAATGCCCCCTAGATAACATTAATGTTTTGTTCTCCTAATAATTGTTTTTTTCTTTTAAAATTGAATTATATTCCACTTTTTTTTTTTGGACAAAGAAATTATATTCCACTTTATTTTAAAAAATCTTTACAATTAAATCTTACATATCAAATAAAGTTTTATCTCTTTGCCAAAAAAAAAATAAATAAAAAAATAAAGTTTTATCTCTCTAAAAAAAATTAAATACTTAACCAAATAAAAACTTATTTAGACTAGAAAAATTTTAAGGTAATTTTATTTTTTACTATTTTGTTTTTACTTTGCTATTATTATCATTGAATAAAAGTGTATTAAATAATATAATGGTGGTTATTAACAAAGTAAAATTTATTTTATAAAATCTATAATTTTTTAAAAATATATATATTATCTAATTATAAAATTTTGAAAATTTTTAAGGCTATATAATAACTTTTAAAAAATTAAATTTTTTTATTTTTCTGAATTTTTAATTTTTTTTAAACTGAAAAATTTTAAAAATTTAAAATCAAATGATATTCATATGAAAAAATCATTATTTTTATTCATAAATTTAATTTTAACAGTTCAATAATAAAATTTTATTCATTAATTTAATTTTAACATTTGATTAATAAAAATTATTTAAATTAACGATTAAAAGTGATGAATTTTTTTTGAAATGTAAAATCACTTAATTTTAAAATTTTAAAACTTTTTAGATTTATAAAAAATTTTAAATAAATTTTTAAGAAAAATTAAAAATTTAGTTTATAGGTTTGAAAATTGTTAAAATTTTATAATTAGATGATATATGTTTTTTAAAAAATTTTTATCGTTTTATTTATTAATTTAAATAATTTTTTATTAACCATTAAAATTAAAAATTTTGATGAATTTTTAGAACTTAATTGTAAAAAAAAAAAAAGATTTGATATGATATGATTTTAAAAGAAAAAATTTCTATTAGAGCAAAAAAAAATATTAAAATTTCATATTGACTTTAAAGTATAGTTTATCCAATTCAACCTTTAGGCTATAAAATTTTACCCTCTTAATTAATTTCTTACTGTTACTTCTCAATTTTGGGATAATAAAATCAAAAGTTGTATAACTTTTCTAATTTTAATGATCAATTTTTTATTTTTTATTTTTTGAAACTTTAAAGTTTATGGTATTAAAATAATTATATATCTATTTTTAATACTTTAAGTTAAATATCTTTTTTAGAATGATTTTTTTTTTAGCGAAATAAAAAATATTAAAACAACTAAAGGATAACATCAGGAGAAGACAAATTACTGTTTTGAGAAAATAAAAACAAGAGGCTAGCATAGACAGAGATATCATCAGCCCCTCTTAGGAGGCTAGCATAGACAGAGATGACATCATCTTTAGTTTTTTTTTTTTTTTAACAACAATTACATTTTGATAGGTGGAGTTTAACACTCATCTTACCAGAGAGTTTATCCCATAACTGAAATTAATCAGTCCAAGACGAATAATTCAAATTTGATTTACTAGACCCTTAAAATTTATACCCATAACCTTAAAAGTCTTGATTGAACCCTTACCACTTGGTTCAAGCGGTAAGGGCATCATCTTTAGCTTTCTTGGCACCTATTGTTTTGCTTGTGCAAATTAACTTCATTGCACGTTTGGATACATGATTGGGATAGTAAACAAGTTTGCCTTCTGAGGCTAAGCCAATGGCACAGATGTTGGGTTTGAATTGGATAGTCAACAAGTTTATTTTATTCGTAATTTTAAATGAGAGTACTTTAAATTAAATAATCTTTATTTTAATTTTTATCTAATTTTGCTACAAGTAAATAATAGTCTTAATATATTTATTATGTTTGGTTCAAAAAATAATACTAATATATTTATTATGTCAAAATTTTTAAATAATTATAAAGAGAAATAGGTTGTTTTAAAATATTAATAAAAATCAACTAAATAGTAAAATATTAAAATTAAAATTTTTTAAAAAATTATGGATAAAATATAAAATTATTATAAAATTACTTAATGAAAATTTATATTTTATATTTTTAGAAAAAATATTTTTTAATTAAAAATAAAATCGAATGATAAAAATTACAAAAATTAACATTTATTTATATAAATTTAATAATTTTAAAAAATAAATTTAATAAATTTAAAATATTAAAAATTTTTAAAATGATTTTATTTTTTCTTTACTTTATTTTTATTTTACTTATATCAGCATTGAAGAAATATATCATTATTTAATAATAATTATTAATAAAATAAAATTTATTTTGCAAAAAATAAAATAACCATATTGCTTTACTTATTTATTTGATTTTATCGAATGGTGCATTTTAGGGTTACTTTAATTTTTACAAAGTAAAATATATCTTGTTAATAATCACTATTGAATGAAAAAATACACTTTTATCTAATTAATGATGAGTAAAACAAAGTAAAATGAAAATAAGTAAAAAACAAAATAACCCTAAAATTTATTAAAATTAAAAAAAATAAATTATAAATGAAATATTTTAGAATTATTTTAATTTTTACAAAATAAAACATACTTTATTAATAATTATTATTAAATGTATAATTAAAACAAAGTAAAATAAAATAACATAACAACCAATTAATCCTAGAATTTTCCATTACAAAGCTAAAATTATAAAATTTTTCATAAAAACATTTTATCAATGCCAATCGTCACGACCACTATCCAATCCACCTCCCTCCGATCTCCCACTCCGACTCCGACGCCGACTGGCACCATAGTAACTGCCAGAAATGGCTTTCTCAAAGAGAAAAGCCGCCTCCTCCTCATCTCTTCTTAATATCTTAACCCTCGCGCTACTCACCATTTCATTAGCCAATCAAACCGCCTTTTGCATTCGGATTCCTGATCGGATCTCTACTCCATCTACTGACCCGTCGGATCACCCACTCAAAACTGCGGTTTTCGCTCTCGGTAGCTTCTGGAGATCCGAAGCAGTATTCGGATGCTTAAATGGTGCTGTTCAAACAACCGTCGGTTACTCCGGCGGATCTAAATCCAACCCCGAATACAGAAGCTTAGGTGATCATGCTGAGTCCGTACAGGTCAGCCCTCTTAATCAATCAATTGATTTTTTTTTTTTTCAATTCAGTTAGGGATAATTCAATCCAATTCAATGTAAATGTGGTTGTTTGGTTGCAGGTAGAATATGATCCAAATGTAATTAGTTATAGGCAGCTTTTGGAGGTGTTTTGGTCTAGTCATGATTCCAGACAAGTATTTGGGCAAGGTCCTGATGTAGGTAACCAATACAGGTAATAAGATAAGATTATGAAAATAAACAGTTGACCCAATTGTTTTTGTTTGTTTAATGTGGTGAAGAAATGGGTGTTATTAAGAAACTATGAAATTTGATATATGATGATGATTTTTTTGAGTCATATGCAGGTCTATTATTTTTACTAATGGAACTGAAGAATCTAGATTAGCTGCAGTTAGCAAAGGAAAAGAGCAACTAAAGTCGCGGAGTAGTGTTGTTACTACTCAAATTCAACAGCTTGTTGCTTTTTATCCTGCTGAACCTGAACATCAGGTTTTTGTCATTTCTTCCTCTTCTGCTTTTTTTTTTTTTTAAGAGTTTGTTGCTGTAAGATCTGTTCTTTAACTATTATTGAAATAGCTGCATTTTTTAATTTAGAGCTTGTTAGAAAATGCATGGGTTAGATTGCATATGATTTAATAATTGTCAAGTTTGCATAATTTGCTTTAACTTTGATTTTCTTTTTCTTTTCAAATATGGTTAAGCATTGTTTGGAATGATTCATTTGCACAGATTCTTTTCGACTGAATTCTGGCAACTAATCTTTTTAAACATAATTATTCACTGAAATCTTTTGCATTTTTTAGACTTACCAAACACGATTGTACTGCATTGTCTATGAAATACAAGTTCAGTAATGAGTTTAAAATTCTGAACTGGCTGATCTTGAGAAGGAAGTTAAAAGAGAAATGCTACTCTTTAATTGAGAGAAATAGAAACTTAGTCTTAAAATTGTCTGCTCTTGTTGCATATATAGCCTGAAACTGTGATGTGAAAATCATTTGTTTCTTTATTGTTGCACACAATCAAATCCATGCCTGCATTATATATGTCCTCAATTTATATACTGATGATGATCTGGGCTTTTGCTATTGTTACTGTTTCACCTTTAAAATTTAATAGCTGCTTTGTATTATGCGTCATATGTTATAGAAGCACGAATTTTATAAAAATGTTTGTTGAATTAAAAAAGGACAGCAAAATTTTATTACAAAATGTTTTTGTAGTTGAATTTTGATTGGTTATAAGAATTCTTAGGTGTTGGAGTTATTTAGTAGGACACAAGAAATCCAAGTTTGAGAAATTAAATCAGGTAGGATATGATTTTGCTTGTGTACCCCACATCTTAATCCTATGATCTTAAGTAATCATGAGGATACCAAAAGAGTTCATGACCTTGTCCAGTTCTTCATTTTTTTAGCTCTTAAGCTATGAGTAATGATTCAATGGTCATGTATAGCAAAGGTTAGGTTTATTTATTTATTTATTTTTTTCCACTGAGGCCTCCTAGAGCATTCTCTGTCAATTTCAGGTGATCTTGAAATCCACATGGTAAACCACCACCTTTTATTTTTTTTCATCAATTGCACTTCTCAAATCTGGAATCTAGGGTGTCATTATCTCCTACCTATTGTGAATTATTTTCCTTTAAAATATCGGCTTTGCTTGTGGCTTCTATTCCCTACTAGCTTCTCTTGGATAGGCAATGGAATTTGACAGCAACATTTACATGACTCGGGAGCAAGAGAGCCTTGAATTGGCTGGATTATATCTTGCTATTTCAACCTTGGATTAAGCAGAGTAAGCTAGATTACGTCAAATGCTAGAAAAGAAAAAAAAAAGTTTGAAATTGAAGAATTCTCCTTGTGGTTTGTGGGCATGCATGAGGAATCTAAGTCGGATTAAATATTGATCCTAAGATGCCTGGCTTTATGGAGCTGTTGTGGCTACATTAGATTGGCATGTTAATGGCTCTTCTAAACATAAAATATCATAATGTAAAACATATATATCATCCCTGTTTACACAAGGTGTTATCCAATATATGTTTGTATGAGTGGATAATCAGTGTCTGTTGATACCGAAACTCTTCTATTGATTATGAGATCATCACATAATCTGCAGAATGAATAGCAAATGGCCTAGAGAATATTTGTGAATTCTTAAATAAAAAACCACTCCAATAATTTCTTCTTGAAATAATTTAAATGAACTTTAATGGTATTTTTATAAATTGTGCACAAAGATGCAGTTTCTGTTTAAGATGCAAATATAAAGATATCATAAAAAATTTGGATTCCTTGTCTACCGATCAATAAAATCAAGTTCCATTCCTAATTCCGAAATTTTCCAAACTTTCCCTTAGTATGACTAGTGAATTTCAAATCTGTGGTGACTGCAGAAATTTGAGCTCAAGCGAAGACATTTTCTTCTTCAGCTGATGGGAAACTTGCCTGAAGAGGAGCTTGAAAGGTCCAGTTTGGCAGCAAAATTAAATGGTTATGCGGTAGAGCTCTGTCCTCCAAAGATTCAAAGCCAGATTGAAGCAAAAATCAATGACATTGTTAGGAAAGGTTGGCCTGTTCTGAGAGATGTGTGACTTCACTGACTGGGATCATGGGGTATGATGGAAAAATGCTTCAATCAACAAATCGCTTCCTTCAAGTGTACCACTATTGCTATTGATTTTGTCGTCCTGTTGAGGATCGCAACCAATTGGTGACAGTAGAAGAGAGATTCTGGGTACTGTTCTAAAATTCAGTACTCTGTTGTTACTCAAGTAGTATTCTTCATGCCCGTGGTTGTTCAGGACTTTATTATTGCACTACTATAATTGAATTCATTTGTTCATATTCCATATTCTTATGCTAGCACATCAAGAACCTGACCAGTTAGGTGCAAATATGAAATCTTGACATGCAAACCTGATTTTGCTGTGATTATTATTATTATTATATATATATATTTTTTTGGGTCAATGTTCTTTATATTTGCAGAATTAACTTACCTTTGTCTGCTTTACATGAGCGGAAAGCATTTTAAACTTGGGAAAATACTCAAATCTATCATGAACTATAGGTCAATTATCAACCTAATCCTACTTTCAAAGTTGTATCAATTTGCTCCTCCAACTTTCTAAGTTGTTCAAAATCTATCCAAACGACATTGAGCTTGTGCCAAAGCTGACGTGGCATAAGAGTGGCTGACGTGGCATAAGAGTGACTAACATGGCAAAAAAAATTAAAACTTAATCAATTTTATCCTCAACTATAGACCAATTATCAAGCTAATCGTAATTTGAAAGTCATTTTTGATGATTCTTTTTAAATAAATTTGACCAATAATTTTCACACTTTAAAATCAATTTTAAGAACAAAATATTTCTTTCTAAATGATTTCAAATAATGGAATGATTTTTTGTACTAAAAAAATTTTAAAAATTAAATAATCATATTGGATTTCAAAAATATCTAGACTCTAATAATATAAAAATAAAAGATTAAGAGTTTAATTGTATCAAAATAAACTTCAATGAGATAATTAAATTTTGAAAATAATTTAAGAGTTTTTTATACCTTTTACCGCACCACAAATCAAGTTTTAAATGTTTTTAAATCAGACGTTTATTAGGGATTCATTTGAGCTATTTTTTAAAAAAAATTTGCATTGTAGACATCCAATTTGAAGGTGAGGGTGATATTTGTTCTTTTGAAAACATTTTAAGAATTTTTTTTGTTTTTACCTTTTTTTGCAATATTATTTTTTCTTTTATTTTAATTTGCAAATAAGAATTGAATTTTTTTTTTTTTACATTTTTCAACTATATTTTGAGCATGTTTGGTTAAACTGTTGCCTGATAGTTGTTAGTTGTTAGCTGATAATTGTTGTTAGTAGCTAATACTAATTAATGTTATGTGTTTGGTAAATTCATTTACAGCTGTTCATATTTATGTGTTTAATGATTATTATATATATTAGTTAATTTTTAAAAAAATTTCAAATTTTACATTCATTATAATTTATTTATTTATTTATATGCTCAATTGTATTTCATTATACATATTAATTTTAATTAACATTTTATATTTATAATTTTTTTGAAGACCATTGGTCTATAATTTTAATTAATATTTTATTTTTATAATTTCATTATACATATTAATTTTAATTAATATTTTATATTTATAATTTTATCACTTTGAAATTAGGATTAGCTTGATAATTGGTCTATAGTTGAGGATATAAGTGATTAAGTTTTTAATTTCTTTTGCCATGTTAGCCACTCTTATGCCACGTCAGCTTGCCATGTCAGCTCTGGCACAAGCTCAATGTCGTTTGGATAGATTTGGAACAACTTGGAAAGTTGGAGGAGCAAATTGATACAACTTTGAAAGTAGAATTAGGTTGATAATTGACCTATAGTTCATGATAGATTTGAATATTTTTCCTTTAAACTTTTATATTGGACGTCAGTTTTTCACAAAATTCCTTTCCTTTTAGTAATTCTGCAGTCATCTCAATTAGTTAAAATGTGTAAAAGAAAATTTTGTTTTCAACGGTATGACATCCATCAGTACCGGATTCAAAAAAAATTAATGCAAAACTTAAAAGTAACATAAAAATTAGGGCTGCAATCAGCTGAACAGCTCCCGAGCTATTTAGAGTTCAACTTGATAAAAACTCATTTGAATTCGTATGTTGAAACTCAAACGAGCCGAGTTTAAATAATGTGAAGATTGGCTTGTGGTGCTCATAACTAAACTCGAATAAATGCTCACGATCTAACTCATAATTTTAATGGGTTAATAATTTGATATAATATATAAAATATATAAAATTTTATTCATAATAAATATAAAAATTATTTAAAAATATATTATTAGAATAAAATTATAACTTTTATTAAATATATTATAATTTATTTTAAATTATTAATGTGTAATTTTATTTTATAGTTTGTTTTTTAGAAAATTTTTTTAGTCTTATTTAAGTTCGTGAAACAACAAATGACATAGTGAGTTTGGCTCGAGTTCAACTCGATTATAAGCGAACCAAGTTCGAGTTAGTAAAATTTCGGTTTGACACATTTACACCTCTAATAAAAACATATCTTTAAGAATAATTGTAAGCGGAACGGTTTAGCGCACGCCCAAGTGTTGGTAACCACGGCATTGTGTGGGCTCAAGGCCCACTAGGAAATACAAAATAGGTCTAACAAGCCTATTCGGAGATGGAGTTGCCACCCGGATAAAAAGCCGAGATACACTTGTACGGCAACTGGATTCCACAGAGGTTCCTAGAAGCAGTCATCAGAGAACGGATTCGGAAACTGGGTATGGACGTTTGAATGTCCACCCGACCTTGCGATCGGCCTCCGTTTATGTTTCATGATTTATTACCCTTAATTATTCGATTATTTCCTTATTAACATGCAAATATTGATTGCCTTCAAAACAATTGTCAAGTTTTACACTTAAGTTCCAAGTTTGCACATTAATCTCATTTCATGCACTTAAGTCCCAACAATCATCAAAAATCATAGTTTACAACCATACATTCCGAATACATGGGGAGGAGGATTAAGGATTACAACACTTTGCTTCAAATAAACAATAAATAAACTGAAAACATACTAGAAATAAACCATAATATACATATAATATACGAAAAATAAACCAGACATATACAGAAAGTAAACAGCCATAAACACTCTCAAGAACTAATTAAGAGGAACAAACTCCCCTTAATTAGAGAATCACTCCGGGTTTCTGCAACAAGCAAAATTTAATCTCCCAAAATACAAAAAAAAATAATAATTCCAAAAGATCATTAAATGCATTGGTGAATCACATTAAATGCAATTAAATAAAGAAAGATGAACACATAAATATTAACACTAAACAAGTATTAAGACAATCATTCATGACATATCAAGAGTGAACAGGGCCTAAACCTCCATGGAAATCATGCAGAGGATACAGCAAAGGGCTCGAAACAAGGGTATCCATCGCCCTGTTAGAGTGGCGATCGCCTCAGGCTCTGAGGCGACGCCTGTTTGAAGAGTCGTCGCCTGATGAACAGGCACAGAGACTCTCAAAGCAACAAAATACTTCAATCTCAAGCAAGCACGAATCAAGGTACACAAATGACACTTACAACTAAGCTCAAAACTTCAATGAATCATATTTAGTACATGGTATGACACACTACTTGAGCAACAAATGCAAAATATATCAAGTAGAACAAGACAAATCACATTCTATGTAAGCATGCAACACTATTAATGAAAGTAGGAAGATTATTACTGAAATGTTAGCTTTTTCAAAGTGATTTTCCCTCAGAGATGAGCTTCAAGTGTTGAACTTTGATTCAATACAAGATTTTCCCCTTCTCTTTGAAGAAAAATAACACTTTGGAGCTTGATTCCCTCCTTTTTGCTCAATAACGTTTTTTTTTTCTTCCTTTGAGAGCTTTTCTTCTCTCTTCCAGCCACACTTCCCTCCTCTTTTTTGCTAATGGTTGTTGATCCTTCCCCTATGGCCTCTCTCTTCTCTCTTAACCACACCCATGCTTGATGGTCCCATCATCACTTCTCTTCTCCCTATGCCTTTTTTCCCTCAAAACTCCTCCATTCACGTCCAAAAAATGCAGAGAGGTAAGGTGTGGTGCCCACCTGGTAGCTGCCACAGTCACTTCTGCATTCAATGTAGAAGCAAGTGGCTGTCACAGAGGCGTTGCCTCTACGATGAGGCGATCGCCTCTGTACCTGCCTGGCTTAGAGGCGATCGCCTCTGTACAGAGGCGTCGCCTTTTTGGTCCGGCCCTGCATTAGGCCTGATGGGCCGAGGCTAGATGGGCTGTTTTGGATGAGTTTTAAACCTAGGTTCGTGTTTCTAACTCTTAAGTCCATTCCTTTGAAAGATTCGGGCTCTTCTCTTGCACTCAAGCTTTGCGGTTCTCATCATTGGGCTTGATTGTAAGCCGGCTAAACCGAGCGTCCCCGGTTCGTCCCCTATCGTGGACCGACCGAACCAGGTGTCTACAATAATACTTTATTTGAAAGAGAATTTATAGATAAAGATAATTTTAATTCTTCCAACATTTTAGTCCTTGTGTTAAAATTTTCCTTTAACATATCTTAGTAAATAAGACATTTTATTCTTTCTATTTTACAAAAATAAAAACTTTAATTCCTCTATTTTAATAAAATAATACATGTTAAATATTTATTTTTTCAATTATTTTAAATTTAATATACTCTAATGACTCGACTTTCAATACGTGCATATTTTTATCTATAACTTAAAATAAAAAAATAAAGTTATAACTTTGATAAATTCATATTAATTTTCATCAATTTTATTTAAATTCACTTTTTATATTTAATTTCATCAACTTTACTTCCTTTCAAAGTTATTTATTTAGTATGTTACTTTAATATTAGGTAAATACAATCTTTATAAAATGATAAACATTTATGAATTTTTTAAAATTCTAATTTGATTTTTTAATTTAATATACTGATAGAGATTAGAAGTATTGGAAGTCTAGTTACTATTAGAATTCTAAATTCAAAATAATTTTAAAATGAGGGAATAAATTATTTTATTTTATTAAAATTGAGGAATTAAATTGTATTATTTTTATAACCTAGATTAATTCAAATGTATTTTGATATATGAGACTGATGAAAAATTTTAACGAAAGAATTAAAAAGTTAACAGAATTAAAATTAGGAAACAAAAATGTTCAATTTTTAACAAGAGAAACACAAGTGTAGTTATGATTTAAATTTAGGGCCGCAATTGTAATTTTCTCAAAGAAAATGAAGAAAAAATGCAAGATAATAGTGTTAATTAAAATGTAGATATCCGCCCTTAGTAGTCCAAGTAGCTCAGAAGCTTGACATTTGAAGATTGAGGGAATGATTTGATCTCCTTCCCCACGCCCTACCTCCTTTGTAAGCTACTAGACCATGTCAAAAAAAATTTAAGATATAAATACCTACATATAAAGGTACTTAGGTCCAAAATATTTGCCTACAACTCAACTCACCCACTTTCCAATATTAGTGTGGTGATCTAGTCATTCTAAAACCCAAACCGTTTTGTGATAAAAATAGATAATAAAATGAAAGAGATCTAAAATGAACAATTTCACTAATCTTAATCGTTACTTAAAAAATGAATAAAAAGTGTGTGAAAATACAATTTAGAATCAATATTATTCATATTGTATTGATGCATACACGACTTGTTTATATACACGTACAAGAAGGAGATTTTACTATAGTAGCAAAACTCCTAAACAGTAAGAATTATAAAGGAAAAAAAATACAATTGTATTTAATGATAATATTCCTATTAAGGAGGAATAGAATTCATTCCTTCTATAGAATGTGTTGAGCACACATTTTGTGCTCACATTTAGGAAGACCTTCATTAACTGCACCATTAATCCTTTGACAAAACACAAAAAAAGTAATTAGATATTAGTAATATACAGTTAATGCAAAAAGAGAGAATACTTAATAAATTAATACAAGTAACCAATACCTTTTGCATATCAGTCACTGTGACCAATCTAGATCCATCTTTAAGCTCTAAATCTTCTTTCAAAACTTTAATAAACCACTTTCAGGTTTTGGTGTTTTCAATTTCAACGACGGCCCACACAATTAGGAACATTTGATTATTGGCATCTTTAGACACAACTGCCAACAGTTGACCCTGTGTCGCTCCTTTTAAAAAACACCCATCTAAGCCTAGAACTCTCCTACACCCTTGCTCCAGCCCACTTTCAATGCATTGAAACATACATAAAAGCTTTTGAATATCTATTGTCCTGGTTCTGAACCTCTCTCACACTTAACAAAACATGTAGAACCAGGGTTTGACCTTCTTATTTCATCAACATAGTCATGCGACTTAGCAAACTCAATTCTAGGATCTCCCATTGCTGCTTCTAACACTTTTTCTTAGCTCTTCTACATATAGTTTTTCTAATATAAATGTGCAAATCATTTTTTTCCAAATCAGCTAGCTCTCTAAGCTTAATGCCTGACTGAGATAGAATTCTATCTTTGTAATGCCTGACAATATAGATGCTATTACAATGAAAGGTCTTATTATATCTACGACATATATGCCTTGGGTCATATGTTTTAATAATGAAATTCTGTGTTTTTCTATCTATTGAAGCATACAAATTCCAAGGACAACTTTGTTCTCTACACTTTGCCCTAACCTTATCTGGTTGTTTGGGTCTCAAGTTTAACTTGATCCTTTTAGCAACAACATACTTATAAATAACATCTTAAAATTACTTAACATTAACGAAAATTATACCCAATTCTCAAGTAGGCAGAGCTATTGTAAGATCATACCTTGCTGCTTGTGATGGTCTTCTTTGGTTCTAATTGATATTTTTATATTTAAAAAGGTTAAAAAGGCTGAAACCATTTTTAGGTCCCTTAACTTATCGACTTTATTTCAATAGGTCCTTGTTTTTTTTATTACGTATAATTGGGTCCTCAAACTTCAATTTTTGTAAACATTATATCCTCAAGTTAACTTCTGTTAAAATTGAACCCTTTTGCCATTAAATACTTCTTTTTTAACTCAAATGGCTACAAAAATATTTTTTACAAGAATATCTAACTGGACATGAGAAGAAATATCTAACTGGACATGCGAAGCTTGCTCTACAGAACCATATAGCATACAGAGAGATTGCTGGCAATGTGTGAAAGTCGCTTGAAACTAACCACTGCCCTACAGAACATGTAGGTAAGAACGTGCCAGTGAACAACTATTTTCCTTCTTTTTGTACTCATTGTATCGCAGGAAGAAATAGCCAAGATAGTTAAAATCAATTAGAGACAATAACTAGAGAGTTCTTGAATTCAGCATCTCCAGAAACACAAAATTAGAATCTTCCATGCTTCCATAATTTTTTTTTAGAATAATGCTTTCATTAAAAAACTGCATCAAGTAGAAGAGAAATCCTCCAAAACAATAGGGGAAATGGAAGAAGGCACTTCTTCCACAAGGATCATGTCATGTTCCAAATTAAGAGCCCACTTTGTTAAAGAATGGGCAACTCTATTAGTGTTCCTAGGAATATGATTAAAAGACATAAAATCAAAAGATGACGCCAAAGCTTTAACATCTTCCAAAAGCAGATGAAACGAAGACAGACCAGGAACAGAGTGCTTCAAACCAGAAATAACAAGAGAACAATCTGATTCCATTTCTACTGATCTGAAACAAGCCTCTTTGGCCAATTGAAGACCAAACAAAAGAGCCTGAGCTTCGATAACTTCCACTTGATCAATCAAAGGGACATTCCTACCAGCAGACAATAACACTTGGCCATCTTCATCACGAACTATCACTCCCATACCAACAGTTCGACTTTGAGAATTGGTGGCTGCATTGACATTGAGCTTGACATGAGAATGAGCTTTTCAGTTTCTGTTTGGATGGCTGCATTGGCGAAATAAAGAAGAGATCCTTAACTAGCAGGACAACGATGGCAACACGGTCCTGCACATTGCTGTACAGGAAAATGAGCCGCGGGTAATTGTTTAATTTTTGACCATATATTACTAATAATCAGAGATGTTAATGATACCGAAGTGGTGTTTGTATATTCAGTGATTAAGAGTATAAATACAAGACAAGTGATAACATGACACTGTACATGACAGAGATAGAATAGAAGTGGTACTCTGTTTCTAATGAACATAACAGAGTTAGAATAGAAGTGGTACTCTGTTTCTAACAAACTATTGTAAACGTGAGTTATCTTGACACTAACCAAATGCAAGTATTAAACATTAAATATCATATGAATGATTTCTTTTTGATTGAATAAAGGTTGTGCAATTATTATTACCCACAAGAAAACAGCAACAGCACCATGGTCCTTGGCCTTCAGGCTGGACGACAAGAGTCGCATCGCGCTGGAACCACTTATCATTGAATTCTAAGAAACAATATCTCGGTCAGTCAATGTATCGAACACCTTAAGTTCTGTTGACCATTTGCATGATCAAACTCCTAATTTTGATCTTTGACAATCAATTTAAGTTACTAATCTTTTTATTTAAGTGTGTATAAATTAGGACTCTATTGGAAGCTAAAATGAAGTATGAATATACTGGGCTGGTTCTACCTCTGAGATTCAAGAAGGCTTTTGACATCCTTAGAGCCCAGTAATGAGAAAGTTATCTTCTTCACATTTGAAGTAGACATCTTAAGCTTTCTGAATTGGGCTTACTTGTCAAAATCCAAGTTCATTTGGGCATGCAAAT
>CATIWK010157138.1:0-10430 GCA_949634005.1 Mallotus japonicus
TTAAAATTGAAGGACTAAAAATTATGGACAGTACCCTTTTTGAAACAAAATCAAAGTTGGGTTATCAAAAGGAAACAAATTAAAATTTAGTATCCAAACTGCAACAAGAGCATAGTTGGGTGACTTTGAAAATATTTAACCGGGTAAAATATAAAGAGCGAAGAAGATAAGTATGGTTAGTGGGTTTGTTTTGAAGTCAAAACCGTAAAGGCAAGAAAGGGATGTGAGAAAAGGTTAATGTTGCGTAAGAAGAAAGCCAAAGGATGCATTTTGGTTCGTCCATGATGTTGGCGTAGGACCCAATTTTTAATTGAAAGGAGAGTGGCTGCAGTACTAGTTGCACCAGTAGGCCCTACTTTTGACGCTGTTACACGTCGTTTCCAACGTGGACATCACTTATAAGCCAAGCAAAGCACCTTCTCGTTCCCATTATCTTCAGTTTCAGTTTCACCCTCCCCACCTCTTCCGCCTCTCCCTCTCCAGTATTTAATGCCTTTAAAACCTTAACCAAATTCAAGGCGTAATTAATATATAATATCCACTTTATTTATTTTATTTAATTCTTTTGATAAAATAATATATCAATAAAAATCATAAATTAATATTTATTTCTTAACAAATTTGTTTTGTTTTAACTTTAATTCAAACTAAACTAAACTTTTAGTAGTTAATTAAGTGTTTTCTTTTAACAACTTGAACGTTAAGAAAAAACGGGATTGAAACCATGATTTTAATATTATAATGTTCATCACTTGAGCCACTAAATTATAAAGAAAAGATTTTTAATTAATAAAATTATTGAGTAGAAATAGTCTCAAGCTAAATTTAGCATAATGATATGAAAAATAGTGTTGTATTAAAATCTAATTTGACGTTATTTTTTTAAATTCATAATAAAAACAACATCATAAGTTGAAACTAATTTTAAGTTTTTATTTATTTAGTTGAACAGATCGGTTCGTTCAGTTTATTTTTTAAAAAATTAAAATTCTTTTTATGAAAATGCATAATTTATTTGTGTTATAGTATAAAAAAATTAATCAAAAATTTAACCAAATTTAAAATAGAGTTTATTTAACTCATATAACAAATTCTAATAATTTTTGTCTCTAATATAATACGGATTTCTACTTGCACTTTTGCAAATAGCCTGATTTTGCCCTGCCTTACTTCAATCTGATGTGGCTATGGCTGCTCCTGACGTAGACTTGTTTATGACTGGCCCCTCGCTTTGCCTTTCATTTTTGCCTTTTTATTATAAAGTCTTAAGCTCCATTTTTGATTTCACATTTAGATTACGCTCCAATTTAATTAAATTAAGCAAATCGCCATATTGGACAGATTCCACATCAATATTCTTTATACAATATGCATATATAACCTTTTTTTTTCTTTTACTTGTTGCTTAATTTATCAAGAGTCCTTTGCTTTTACTCATTTTCTATTTTTTTTTTATCGGTGTCGTGTTGTTAGTACCACAATCGGGTAACGACTGTTAGTTTGTTAGTTATTAGTGGGGAGGGGGATTTATACCTAATCTATATGGGACCCACAAGAGGTCCCTATCCTTGGGAACGGCCAAGGAAAAATCCCTTGACATTGCCAAGGTTTGAACCCAGGACTTTGCCTCAGCCTTAACCACCAGGCTAAGGCCTCATCGGCTTTACTCATTTTCTATTTATATTTGTGTTATTAGAACTAATTACGTGTATTGATTACCATGCAATCACAATCTTAGCTCAAATAATAGGTAATTCTTTTTTTTTTATTATATTGTAATCACAATGTTAGTCCAAATAGGGCTATTTACGGGTTTTGAAGAATTCGAACCGTCCTGAAAAATCAAACTGGAAATCTTCAAAATCGAAAATATTCGTTGACCGTTTGACTTTTTCTTAACCGAACCGTCCTGAAAATATTTATTGGAGCGGATCCATCTCGAACTGCATCGAACCGAAGAACCAAAACTAGAACCGATTATATATATATATATATATAGTTGATAATATTAGAAATCTATAATTTGTGTTACAAGTAAAATTTAGTACCATTTTAATAATTAATTATATTCAAATAATTTATTTTAGACAATCTATTATTAAAACTTAAAGTAAAATATTTGACATTTTAAATCCTAATTAATTAATTATTTGAAATAAAATAAATACACTAATCAACTAATTTTTTTTATAGTTAATTTTCAACATATGTTTAAATCATAAAATAAATTTTTATAGTAAAATTTATAATCATCTTATCTTATATGTTGAAACTATAAAATTATTAAAATAAAACTTTAAATAAAATTTTTTCATTTATATATATTAAAAAATTAATACAAATCTCCGAATTTTGATTTCACTTCGAACATTTTTAAAATATCCATTTGCTCCGAATATCCACTCCGAATTGCTCCGAAATTCGGAGCAATTTGGAGCGGAAATTTAAAATTTGGGTCAGATCCTGAGAATTTTTTTTTGAATTCTCCAACTTTCGGGTCGAGTTCGGAGAATTTGCATTCTCCGAACTACTCCTACCCGTGTACAGCCCTAGGTCCAAATAATAAATTTTTTTTTTCTCTCATTTTATGTTTTTATGAAAATTATTATTTAGTCGAAAGTTAAGTAGTTTAATGGTGTAACTCCCGCATTAATGGGTGAATGGTTTGATCCTTATCTTTCCCCTTCCCCATTCAAAAGAAATTATTATTTATAATGAGTGCTTAATTCTAAAAGTAATTTTTGATACATGAATTAAGGAAGAAAGATGCACCCTTGAATTCATTTTAGAATTTAAATTAATTAAAATTGATTCAAATTACTGAATTTTTTATACGTCTAATTTTTATTTAACAATAAAATCAAGTATATGTCTGTTAATATATTCAATCAAATTATATGCTAAGAACAAGCAAAACCTTAATATTCACGGAACAGTGTCATAAATAACCTTAGGATTGAAATAAACCAATTAAAATTACAGGGTCTCAAGCTAAAACTAAGGATGCAAAGAAAGTTGGCTTATTTCACTAACTGTATGCTAGGATGAACTAATATGCTACATAAAGATTAATAGAAAAACTTATATGATTTTGATGATGACCATGCATTTTTCTATTTTTTTTTAACTCAATGATGCAAGAAAATTGGTTTATTATACAACCTTATGGTGGTATAAAATTGTTATGTTTGATGATGAATATTTAATAATATTACAATAGCCATTTGATCAGGAATACTGTTTTATAAGTTAAGTGTAGTCGCTATCTTAATCTATTATAAATACTTTATATAGATATATAACCTTTAAATTAATTTTTATTTAGTTATAGTTATTAATTAATTTTTATGTATCAATAGTTATAATACTAATGGCTATAATTAAATAATTAATTGAACAAATTTTTATTTTATATATACACACACTAAATAAGAACACTTGCTAGGTTCAAAGACATAATTATTACTCCCTTTGTTCCTAAATAATTGTCATTTTAGAAGTCTAATTTTGTTCCTAAATAATTGTAGTTTTAAATTACCAATGCATTTTAACTATTTTTTTTCCTATTTCACCCTTATTTAATATAGGAGAATTAATTAAATAGATATCTATCATTTTAGGACTCTATATAAAGCTAATAATTGGTTGAGGGGTAGTATAGTATTTTATACATATATTAAATACATTACTTAATCTATGTGAAGAATCTTTAAACTACAATTATTTAAGAACAGAGGGAGTATTTTTTCATTCTATATATACGTGTATAAATTTAATTAAAATCATTAAATTAATTTTTTAAAATTTGATAATAACTGGTTGGTTCGTTGGCAAAAAAGAGTTGCAAGATGTTAGAAAGTATTTTTATATTGTTGAAATCTTCCTATATTGTATTATTGTAATATAATAAGGACATAATTAGAGTTAGGAAGTAATTAAAGTTATCATATATTATCTTTATTTTTTAACTATAAATATACTTAATTAGTGTGTATAGTATTACACACATAAAATAATGAAAAAAAATAATATTGGATTTCTGCCCGTGAATGTAGACTATTATATCGAACCACGCAAATCTTTTCTTTTGTGATTCTTCTTTTATATTTCTCAATATTTAATTTTCTTTTTTCTTTTTCAAGATTTATCATGGTATTAGAGCAGTGATCATAAACTCGTGGAAGTTTAACTCAACCCGTTTATGCTATTGGGTGTAACTTGTTTGTGATTTTGGTTGCAACCAGTTTGTAATTAAATTTGGCTCGGCCTATTTATGTTGTTGGGTGTGACTCGTTTGCTATCTTGGGTGTAGCCAATTTGTTTCTTTAAATACGCTATCTATGAGTTTAATCTATATTTTCTGCCGATATTTAAGACATATTTTTTCCTCATAATCGTTCTTAATTGAACTGCCCTTCTTTTATGCTACATGGTTGCCCATTAAAAAAAAAAAAAACACTACCATGTGAGCGTATTGGGCTACTGTGCCACATGTTAGTTGGGCCTAACATGTGTTAAGGGATCTTGTTAAAACAATCAATCCCATATTAGTTTCATAAATAAGATCAAGTGGGTTCTTTAATCAATTTCTCAGCTTTCCCATTTTTCAAATATTTATCTTCAATGATGCTTTGTTCATCACTTTATGTCATTTTTTATGTCGACGGTCGTTCCAATTTCATCATTACTTTTCTACGTATATTGTTTTTCAAGTTATGCATTTCATCTGATTACATATACAACTTGAGGGGAGTGTTACAAAGTATTCCTATATTGTTGTAATGTTCTTATATTGTATTATTATAGTATAATAAGGAAGTAATTATAGTTTTTCTATATTATCTTTATTCTTTGATTATAAATACCCCTAGCTTGTATTTTCACACACACAAAATAATAAATAAAATATAGCATTGAATTTTTATCTATGAACGTAGGCTATTATGTGAGCCACATAAATATTTTCTTTTGTAATTCTCCTTTTATATTTCTCAATATTTAATTTTCTTTCTTCAAAATTTTTTTTTTGAATAACATAAAAGGATTTCATAGATTAATAAAGCAGACAGTACACCAAAAGGCCATCACAAGTTGAGAGGGCCAGTAAACGAGCAAAGAGTACACATTTGAAGTTGTTACATGGACTAAAGGCTTTGGGCTTGAGAAACCCTATTATGAACTGGCTATAGTTGCTAACTAGAAAGCTCAACGGAAGAAGCCCAATCCATAGAACAGTCGAGAAGCCTCCAAGGAGACGATCTTCTCCAACACAGTGGATTGCCAATCGTAGCTCACTTGAAATTGCAGAGTGGTATCTACGGTAATACTGAGATTGCACCACCATTAGAAGAAAAGAGATTTCTTCAGCATTAGACAAGCAGCAGAAACAAGGCAAAAGATCCTTGTCTTCATTAGTGTTGAACAAGTCTGCAACCAGAGACTCTGGAAACTGGAAACCAGAGGAACAGATCTGCAAACAGAAGACGGTGCATTACATCAGTGGCTTCCACCGATTCAACCTGCTGACAGACAGCAAAGCCTAAAGGATTATTGGCTTTTAGTTGAACTCTACACTACGCATGAGAGGAAGCGCCTATACACGCAGCGGACGACACTTGTCAAAGATGCACTACTAGTAGAGGATCTGGTGGAACAGACAAGATGCTGAAGCCCCTAGTGCAAATCACAGTATTCCTTCCTGCGTTATGATTTGAGGGGTTGATGAACAGCTTTCCTTGAGTTACAAAGGCTAGAAATGGCATTGAGAGAACACAGATAGGAAGATTTATGCTTGATAGCTTTTGATAGCTCTCTCCATAACACCATGGCCAATATCTTCTTCTTAGTTAATTTCATCTTTATTCAAAATTTGTCACAAGATAAGCAAATCAGTGAACATCACATTGGACAAAATCTCAATAAGCCGAACAATCAAATAAAGACAAAGAATTAGAGAGATGAGAAAAACTTAATTAGTTGTTGAATGAGTTTGTAGTTCACCTGTTACACCTTTATCTATATAGTAGTTATTCTAGAGTTTTGCATTTATCTTTAGTTGCCATTGGAGCTAGTCAAGTTAATTGCCCTATGTACTAAGTCACATGGTCCTATTTTTTTTGTTGCATGTGCCTACTCAATTGGTCAGTCAGTTCGATTTGGTTCGATTTTGAATGATTCGTCCTTAGCCTATTGGATCGTTAGATTATTTTTTTATTTTTTATTTTTGGAGAATGGAGGTGAAGGGATTAAACCCTTCAACCTCTAAATGGAATCAACCTCATGGCTACCAGTTCAAGATGGATAGCTCAACATTTAAACACCTGAAAAATACTGTTTCTGGAATTTTGTGGGGAGGAAAAGTTGAGGGGAAGTGGGGAATTATTTTTGTTCTTGATATGACAAATTGTTGATATTTTGTTTTTGACATGTTAATTTGTTGGTTCAATTTGGTTTTTGGTATAATAAATTGTGAGTTCGGTGTTCGGTCTATTTAGTGTAGTTTATAGTAATTTTATACTTAAAACATTAATTTAGTTGTATTACTAGGGATAACCATTGATATATATTTGAAGTACGAGTATAAAAAGGATAATTTCTTTATTTTAATCTTTTAAAATACTGTTTCATTATCTAAAAAAAAAAAATAGAGCTATCTGCACAGAAATAGAAAACAAATAGAGAGGTTTCATGAACTTTGGGGAACAAAAAAGGAGACAAAAATGAAAACGCGTCAAGAGGTGGGTGAGGACAAATGACCTTTTGAGCATCGCGGGACGTAAAAAGCGTTTTTTTTTCCCCTGTATATGGCACTAGACAGTTATGGGGTTGTCATCATAATCCAGCCTTTCGAGGTCTCATCAGCTGTTCCTGAAATTTTATCTTTTTCTAGAGCACCAATAATTTTTCAAATTGATCCATCATAGGAAAAGCAATTCCGCGTAACTTTAGTCATTAAACAACAAAATATAAATAAATATTAGTGTATTATTGTTGTTATTTTAATGTCATTTTTTTGTAGGTAAAAATTCCATTTATTGTTGTTTTAATATGATTATAATTTGTAAGTTGAAATTGAGTGATAAAACAATAATTTTTTTTAACATTAAAAAATTTACAATAAATGTAAAATTTTTCTCTTAAATTTTTTAATAAAAGTTTGTATTCATACAAATAAAATTAGAACCGTTAAATTTATTTTTATTTAATTACTCTTACTATTGATTATTTTTGTATACCAATACTTGTAAAATATATCAATGACTATAATTAAATTAGTAATTTTATTTATATAAATACAAATATTTATACTGTAAAATCACTCATTTTTTAAAATAGGAGACAGTTTATGTTAACTTATTAACTTATAATAATGGGCCTGAAATAATAAAATGATATTTTAATTTACCAATTTATGCAAAAACAAAAATTCTAAATAAATGATAATAAATACGGGTACAAATGTAACGGTATGAATATAACATGTGATTAGAATATATATATATATATATATATATATATATATATATATATATATATATATATATATATATATATCCATCACATTTTAAGATTTTATAAATTAAAATTAAAATATTTTATTTTTTATGGAGCACAAATTTTCAAATCTTGTAAATAATGACTATTTAATCGAGTATTTAAAAATTCTTGAGACAGAATCTGAACATTTTTTTTAATCACTCTTACTATAAAGATATTACTGTATAATTTTATATAAAATTACAAATATAAGATATTTGTTAAAAATTAAGATATAATTGAATACAATTCAAGATTATAATTAAATAACAATAAATATAAAATTTAAAAAAATTAATTAATATTTATAATAGTCATTAAACATATAAACAACAACAATTGTAAATAAGTTTTACTCAACATTTAACATTAATTAGCTATCAGTTACCAGCTAACTGCTGTTAGTAACAACCATCAAGTAACAGTTACCAGCTATTAGTAATAGTTTAGCCAAATAGAACCTATATCTAAAATATTATATATTGTTTGTACCAAAAATTAAAAACCATGGATTCTATAGCTCAAGATCAAAATACAATTAATTAATTAATTGTAAAGTTATAAAAGAAGTAGAAGTTGAGAAGGAGTTGGGAAAGTGGAAAAGGAGCAGTTAATTATCAGGAAAGAAGGCAACAGATAAAATGAGTTTTCTATGGCAAATAGGGGACTCATCATTAACAACACAAACAACTTCAGCAAAAAACATAGAACTTCAACAACGACAACAGTTTCTAAGCTTTTCTTTTTCGTTTTAATTTTCATTTGAATGTTCTTATTCTTATTCAGACAAATTCTCGTTTAAGAATTAATTTTTTGTTGTTTTCAATGGAGTCTCTAGCTTTTCTTTTTTCTGCTTTCAAGTTCCTAAACATTTTTAATTTCATTTTCTTTACTTCTAAGCATTTACAGTATTAAATGTAACTAATTCCTTACAATTCCTTTAAGAACCCAATAGTTTTTAGGTCCCTTAAGATCGTCTGTTTAGAAGTCAGAAACTCAAGGTTCGTGTACTTCACACACCTGGCACGCTCACAAGATTACTGAAAAGGGCCATAGGCAAACAAAAATTGGCACGCTTGATTGGACACTGTTAAAAATGTCACGAACAAGGAGTTTTATGAACAGTACCGGGTCTCAAAACTAGGAGAGGGCACTTACAACAGTAGGGCTAGAAGGCTTTATTCCCCATATGGTGGAGAACTTTGAGAAAGCTATTCAAAATAATCCAATATGAGAGCATGTTCATAAGTTAGGTAATAATAATTTTCATGATTTTGTTTTAGTTACTGATCTAAAGTTGCTTGAAGATAAAAGAAAGTCAATCTAAATTCTTTAAACAATGATCAACATGGTTGAATTGATGGGGTACCAAGTAATTGCTCAGAGCCAACCAAGTCCCCATACTCCAAGGCCTCTCATAAAACAAAACTCTGGAGAATCTAAGGGTCAATCCATTCAAGAAGTTGGAAACTCTAATTTTCCTTAGGTGGTAATTCCAGAGATATATTCTCCACCCCACAAAGGGAGGAGCGAGTTAATTTTGTCAAGGGAACTCTGAACGACCAAGTCAATATGAGCTCGATGCGCCCTTAATAATTATGTGGTTTTACTAATCCTATTTTTCTTCATGAAGTTTATTATGCAAGAGTCCACCACCCAACAAGAGGCTCGAAAGGCATAACACCAAGGGGAACTAGGGAGAACCAACCAGAGAATCAAGAGTTCTACCAACCGTATACCCTAGGGAATTAAGTCCAAATTGATATGAAAGCTGTAAGGGAAGAAAAAACTTTCATCAAGGAAACCTCAAATGACCAACTAATATAAGGCCTTTACTCCATCCAATTTATGGTGTTACTAACTTTAATTTGCAATATGGAGTTTATGATGCAGGAGTACACTACCTAACAGGAGACTTGGGGGGCATAGCATTGAGAGGAGCCAAGGAGAACCAACTAGAGTATAAATAGTTCCACCAACTAGTAAAGAGAATGGTAAAAGAGATGGAGCTCAATCATAAGAGGATAATCCAAGAAGAAACAAGAGGGAGGCCAAAGCCACTATTCAAAAATGTATGAGTCAAGAAATAGGAATCTTTAGAGAAAGCAAAAGACTCATCAAATTTAGGAGTTAAAAAAGCTGCAAAGAAAGAGTTTTAAAGGAGAATCCAAAATTTGTGGTTCCCCCAAAGGTAGTTCCAGAAGACAAGTGGCATACGGTCCGATATAAGAAGTTCCCCTAACCTTTGGCACAGACCCCAAAAATGACACTCCAAAGGTAAAGATCCTTAGAGAGGAGATTTAGGGCAGAGGAGGAAGTGAAAGAAAAGAGATTTGAAGGGAACTTGGTATGAAAGGTAATCCTACTTATTACTGCTATAAATAGAGAATATGAAAAATGGTCTCCTAACTAGGAGAGACCTTTTCAAAATTCATGTAGTTTTGGAGGGCAACACATAATGTATATCAAGTTTGGATGGAGAACTACACACAAAGGGTATCAAAGGGTATCTTTCCCATTATGTGAGAAATGATGGAAAAGTGAAAACTACAGAGTAAGGTACTAGGTCAAACTTATATGATTATGTTTTGACTTTATCATTTTATTAATAAAGAGGTATTTCCATTATCATTTCCTTTTTATGATAATTACTTGAATAGTCAATTCTACCTAAGGTCATCAAGTATGTGACTTGATAGTAAAACCTTTAGATTAAATATGAGTTCTATTCAGATTATCCCTAGTCATTTAATATATTCAGGCTAGTATGGTGTTGACTGATGATTATATTTTACTAATCATGAATATGATATATTAAGTCAACTCATAGGTACTTGTTTGAGAAATCATGTACTGGATTGACCTACTATGAGAATACTACATAGATAATTGTC
>CATIWK010157445.1:0-11425 GCA_949634005.1 Mallotus japonicus
ATTAGTGCAACATTATTAATGGACAACATTATTAATGCAACACTAAATCATTTTCCATAATATATATGTATATTGTACATACAACAGATAAAAGAACGAGACACAAGTGATCGTAAGTGAGCTCACATCATATCACATCACATCGTGGGTGAGAGCTCCCCTTACTGGAGAGATCTGAGAAGAAAATATATCAAAAGATTCAGAAGAAGTGAAGTAAATATAGATCGAAAGAAATGGGGGGATATGGATTGAGGTCGGCTTTTGATTCAAGATCAGGGCAAATGATAATGGTGGCTTTCTTATTAATGATTGCTTCTTTCTACTTCGGTACCCTTTTCGGAAACAATGCTCCCGTTTATCTCTCCCTGTCCAATTCCAATTCCAATTCCTCTTCTCAATCTCCTCCTGCGACTCCTACACCTGGTATGTTATGTTATGTTAATAATTTTTGTATTTTGTCTACGGAATCCATTGCATCTTTCTTTTTCTTTTTCTTCAATTTTTCTAACAACTGGGTTTTCACTGGAATTCATATTTCTTAACTTTTTTTTAGCCCTTTTTTTCCTTCATTTTGAGGTTCAATCATGGTGTAGTTAATCTTTTATAGTCATTTTGGAATAACCCAGTTGGAATCTTTAACAAGTTTTAGGTAATCGTTAATTTTATGATGTGTGGATAGTTTAATTTTAGAAGTCTGTAAGTGATATGCTTTTATTGGATTTTACAGGTGTAAACTTAATGTCTCAGCCTCTCCATAGCTCTCTTACTCTTTTTCTTTCCTAACTATTTACATGCATTTTTAATTTTTAACTCTTTTGAGTTGAGGAAGGCTTGGAGCATGTTGCAATGTGAAAATTGCAAATTAACGTGAAATGTAATTTAGTACATACATTTAGCCTTCAAGAAAGCTGTAGCATTACTTCTCATGAAACTTTAGGTGTAAGATTGACATTGATAGCTTTGATTCTTGTTGAGAATTGAATTTTATCTTGCACACTTGCAGATACTTCCACATTTGCCAATAGAATAGCTATTACTTATCGCAGAACACCATTGCTGATTCCAGAGAGTGGGATGAATATATGTCCTTTGAAGTTCAATGAGTATATTCCTTGCCATGATGTTTCGTATGTCAATGATATACTTCCAACCTTAGATCTATCTAGGCGAGAAGAGCTGGAGCGACATTGTCCTCCACTTGAAAAGCGTTTATTTTGCCTTGTGCCACCACCAGAAGATTATAAATTGCCAATAAAATGGCCAATTAGCAGAGATTACGTGTGGAGAAGCAACGTGAATCATACACGTCTTGCTGAAGTCAAAGGAGGACAAAATTGGGTTCATGAGAAGGATCAGTTATGGTGGTTTCCAGGTGGTGGTACTCATTTCAAGCATGGAGCACCAGAGTACATTCAACGGTAACTGTGGTTAACTTTTCTTATGTAATGTAATCCTTTTGATCTGGTTTTCTATCTCCAACATGGATGATTGCATCATGATTTATTATGTTTTTACTGTCAAAACACTGAATTGGTTGTGTCATATGTGTGTTTACCGTTCCTTTTTCCTTTTTTTTTTTTTTTGTTTTGTTTTGTTTTAAGTGCAGGTTAGGTGATATGACAACTGATGAAACAGGTGATCTGGGTTCAGCTGGTGTTGTTCAAGTTTTGGATGTTGGATGTGGGGTTGCTAGCTTCTCAGCCTATCTCCTTGCATTGGATATACAAACAATGTCTTTTGCTCCCAAAGATGGTCATGAAAATCAGAATCAATTTGCTTTAGAACGAGGCGTTGGTGCCATGATCTCTGCCATTGCCACAAAACAACTACCATATCCCTCTAGTTCCTTTGAGATGGTTCACTGTTCAAGATGTCGTGTTGATTGGCACAAGAGTGGTATGTTGCTTTCTTGCACATATTTATGCAGTAAATTAACTCATGAAAGTAGTACATACTTGATAAAATCCTTTATTAGAATTATCCTTCTAATCTCCTATTAAAATGGTTCTTCATCTATTATTGCTGAAGTAGCCTAATCAAACTGAAATTTGCTTTTCCATAGGAAGCAATCATTGTCGAATATTTGTTCTTATATATGAACATATTATGGGCAAGAAATTGTTTGGTAAGTAATAGCCCAATGAAGATGTTGGGTGGTATAGGAGACAGCATGAGTGCATGTATGGATATAGTGGTAATACAACTGTGACTGTCCTATTTTATCAATCACATTTTATTTGTACCATGTCTAAGTCTTACAAGCTGGATTACTAGATTCTGTTTTTTCTCCCATCTTTCTCTTCTCTATAAAATATTTTGGAAGTACCATGGAAATTTTGTTGACAATTTTCCACTACATAATTGTAGGAATGTCCTATTTCTGAGTCTGATGAAGGATGATATTGTGATATTTCTAGCATGTTTTTGCAATTTTCAATGAATCCAAATCATATTTTTGGTATTGTTCCCTGCAGATGGTATTTTACTGAAAGAAATTGATCGCCTTTTGCGAAATAATGGGTACTTTGTCTATTCAGCCCCTCCTGCTTATCGAAAGGATAAAGATTATCCTCTGATTTGGGATAAGTTGATAAATCTGACTTCAGCAATGTGCTGGAAACTCATTGCTCAAAAGGTTCAGACTGCAATATGGGTTAAACAAGATAATGAGCAATGCCTAATGCAGAATGCAGAAATGAAGCTCATAAATATATGTGATACTGAGGATGATATAAAACCATCATGGAATACGCCACTAAGGAACTGTATACCAAGAAGATTTGCACACACAAATTCTCAGAAACTCCCACCCAGGCCAGAACGTCTCTCTGTATATTCAAAGAGCCTCACAAGAATAGGTGTATTTTTATCCCTTCACTTCTTATGAGCTTAATTAGCTTGCTTTTCTGTCCATTTCCCCACTTAAGATTTACATTTGACAAACTGACTTGCTTTAAAAGAAACATGCTTCTGGTTACCTGAGGCTAAGTAATGTCAAATTTCCTGGGATTTATCACTTAATTATGCTACTCGCTTTTAACTGCAACAAAATTCCAGTTTAATCATTTATGACCGCAATTACTATGAGCGTGATGTTTAGTGACTGTTGATACAATTGTCCGTTGTACTCTTTCACGAGTCAATTCTATCTGCAGTTTGCCTTTTTTTTTTTTTTTTCAACAAATAGTAGTTGTGTACAAGATTGACTTGTCAGATATAAACCATGATGTTTAATTGTGTATTTGGACCCACTTCCATGATAACTCAAGAACTATAGTTGAAATATGTTGATCTGATACAGTAATTTCTGGACATGCTTATTGCAGGCATTAGTGAAGAAGATTTTGCTTCAGATTCTGCATTTTGGCAGGATCAAGTCAGTAGTTACTGGAAGCTGATGGATATCAGTGACACAGATATACGAAATATCATGGATATGAATGCTTTCGTAGGGGGATTTTCTGTGGCTTTGAACACGTTGCCTGTTTGGGTGATGAATGTGGTTCCTATGAGTATGAATAATACCTTGTCTGCTATTTATGACCGGGGCCTCATAGGTGTTTTTCATGACTGGTAAGAAAGTTATCAATTCAGAACATTTCTCTGTGCTAACAATGCAATTGTTTGCTCACACGTTCAATTTTCTTCAGGTGTGAACCATTTTCAACATATCCACGAACATATGATCTGTTGCATGCTAATCATCTCTTCAGTCATTATAGAAATCGTGAAGAAGGTTGCTTGTTAGAAGATATCATGCTGGAGATGGACCGTGTTACACGACCTCGGGTAATCTTTTTTGTTTCAATAAAATCATTCTTTATGCTCACAAATTGTCGAGATTGTAAAAGTTAAATGTGAATAGAGAATGACATGGGGCCATCCCCCACCCAATTATAGACACCATCTGCTTGGTAGGCTTATGCACTCTTTTGGGTGTTCACAACATGTGCATGCATACACTCAGATGAAAGTAAAGTGCAGAAAACAGAGAGAAATAACAGAATTATTATGATTTGGCAACATTCTTTCATACCTAGATCCATATGAATTTATCATTGTGAAGCAAAACACTGCAAACCTTGGAAAATATCTGCTTCTTACCCCCATAAATGAGAGTACTGCAACTGCTTAATTTGGTTTATGCCCACTTCAACGATTTTATCAGATATGAAGTTCCAATTTTTTACACCCAAATTTCTTGCTGCTTATTAATTAAGACTCTTGTTAACTTATAAATGTGCAGGGGTTTATTATCATTAGAGATGAGGAATCTTTTACATCACGAATTCGTGATTTAGCTCCAAAATTTCTATGGGAAGTTAAATCACATTCTCTGGAGAACAAAGAAAAGAAACTCGAAACGGTGCTAATTTGCAGAAAGAAGTTTTGGGCAATCATCTAAGGTTTGCTCTCATACACGTGTATTTTCCACTGACAAGTTTTCTCTCAACTTAGAATAGGCCACTTGTACCGAGTCTGCATCCTTAGCTATCTTCTTTATGTTCTCTCCTTTCTCTGTTTCCCTGTATCAGTATATCCTTACAAATATCACACAAAGAAGTGACGTTATAGCCATGTAATATGGAATTGTAATTATTTATTGCTAGTTTTTTCAGTATGAGATTACGTTAACATCCAAAGAGATAGAAGCTGAGGTTTTTTTACCCAACCTTCTCATTTTATGAGTTCTGAAGGGATCGCTGCGACCTCTTTCTGCATCCGCATGCTATACCTGTGCATTTTTACCCAGTTTCTATTATAGTAATCCATGTGTTTTGACAACTTTGAATCTTCAGGCTTGCAGCATTGCTTAAATGAGTTTTCCTACTGATAATAATCAGAACAATCAAAACAAGGGTGAGAATATGTTCCGTTTTTCTTTTTTTTTTTTTTTTTTTTTTGAAAGGCAAATGAATTTCATTGATGCATGATAGTGCACAAGTTAGAATTATATGTGAAAACGTTGTGTCAAGTTACCAGATTCTGAAGCA
Source organism: Mallotus japonicus (assembly GCA_949634005.1). Taxonomy (NCBI): domain Eukaryota; kingdom Viridiplantae; phylum Streptophyta; class Magnoliopsida; order Malpighiales; family Euphorbiaceae; genus Mallotus; species Mallotus japonicus. The sequence continues at coordinate 4,995 of CATIWK010157445.1, forward strand.
CATTCAAGTATTTAATTGTATCATTATATCTTTTCAACAAAATATGTGGACAAATAATCAAATGATTTAAGCCTCCTTTTTTTTCACAAAAGAAAAAAATATATGTTTTAAGCTTGTCTCAGTTGCTACTGGGTCTTAGCTCAACCAAAGAAATATAGAATAGTAATAATATCAAGGCCTATATGGCCAATAGTTAATATCAAATCACATGGTTGTCTGTTTCGATGAATTTTGATGGATCTCCCAGATATAATAAGAAGGGATGGCTGGAGATTATGTTCATTTGTCCGCTGGATTATTGCATAATTCTATCATGAACTTTAGTCATTTTTATCAATTTATCTTACTTTTAAAATTTTGGCGAATTGACATATGATCTTTTTAATCTGTTGCAAATTCATCCACGGTCAAAATGATATGTGCCCAAAATGACATGACATGCTAACATAACATGCATGTGTAAATTTATTTGTTGATTTGGAAATTAGAAACAGAATTTTTCTATCATTAGCTTTCATATTTTTTACAAATATATTTTTACTTATAGCAATAATTTGCACATGCATGTTATTTCAACATGTCATTTTAGCATGTTTACATATTATTTTGACGGTGAATAAATTTCTAGTAAATCGAAAAGTTCATATACCAATTTGTCACAATTTTAAAAGTATGATAGATTGATAAAAATGGCTCAAGTTCATGTTATAAATTTTACAATAACCCTTTGTAAACTAACTTTAGTTAATTGGAAATATATTTCATGATCTGAGATTAGTTAATTAATTGGATAATCTACTTGGAGTTGGAAGACAAGCTAAATCTACTAAATACCATGTTCGAATTCTCACTATATCACCTTACGTATTAAATCATTTTGTCCAATGATATAACTTTTTGTTCGATTATTAATATAAAAAAATATGATTATGTATAAATATACAAGAAAATAAATTGACATATAAATTAAAAAAAATTGATTTTAACACAAATTAATTAGTTTTATATGAGATGAATTTCAAATCGATTTACATGACATTAGCAATATATGTTTGGCCCAATTTTTTAAAATTTTATGGGTTTCTATGAATTGAAAGAATGTATCATGTACCCCCTTATTATAACATCCTTTTTAAATTTTTACCAATTTTTTTTCACATAACAGAGCAAGTGAGCTCATTTTCTACTTAATGATATTTAAATTTGTTATTAAAATAGATTTTAATAAATTAATTATATTTTTAAAAATGATTGAAAAATCCTAAACTATCTAGTTTTAAATCAGGTACTTAATTTATTTCCAAATTGAATTTATTTTTAATAATTGTTAAAAATGATTAATTTAATTAAAAATTGTAATTAGAAAAATTAATATCTGTATATTGTCTTATATAAATTGAATTTTACATGTATATAAAAAAAATTGAATTTCTAATATAATTAAAATTGAGTATATTAAATTAAAAATAATTGAAAACAATTTCAAAATTGGACTAAAAAGTTAAATGAATATTTTTTTTATATTCAATAATTTGTATCTTTTTCATTGAATAGCACATATCGATGCATTGATATATTTTATAATTATGAGTATAATATATATTTGAAAAAACTTTAACGTATATGTATCGGCCGTGCATACATGAATAGTATATATATAGAGAGAGAGAGAGAGAGATTTGCATAGTAAAAAAAAAGGCAGAAATAGTAAGTGCTTTATAGTTTATAGTCAAAGTGTGGCCATTTATCTTCGTTTAAAGACATCCTTCTTTTGGGTTTATATGATATGATATGTCTGCTAAATGATTCAAGAGCAAAAGGAGAAGGGAAAAAAAATAGCACATGTTTATAGGGTTTTCTTTATATTTATTCAACGATTTTTACAATACATGTTGAAATAATATAATATAGTTTGAAATTTAAAATATACAAATATAAGAAAAATACGTATCTCATTTTATTTTCATGAAAAATAAGTAAAAAAAAATATGTTGGAAAGCAACGTGTGTATGGTAGTGTTGAGTGTATTTGATATAAAATGGGTTATTTGGTAGAAGTCTTGGAAGCACATGTGCATTTCAAACCATGTCTAATAAGCATACTTTTCAAAAAACAATACGATTTGGAGCACGGGCATGTTCCAAACCATGTTTGATGAGTTTCAAACTTTCAAAGACAAACAAGGGTAGGAACATGGGCGTGTTATAGGGTGTGTTGATAGACACGGCCTAGGACACAACGGTGTCCTCGGGTTTGAAAAATATATGAACAATCTATTTTTGAGTTACAACTATTCAATAAATGATTATGACCTTTCACTTAATGATTGTATCTTCAATTAAAAGGTATATGTAACCTTATAAATACACATTTCCTACGTACTAAGAAAATTATTATTTTCTCTTCTCTTTATTTTTCTCTTTTATATTTTCTATATACATTTTTTGAAAAGCTCTTTGAAAAACTTTAGTGTTTTTGCTATCTAAAGTATTCAGACTTTGTTGTATCTTGAAAGTGTTTCTCCAATAAAAATTTAGAGCAAACATATTAGGGGCAATAAACACTTGAAAGAAAAGTGATTATATCTTGCCTAAAAGCCTAATACACACCCACTACCATAAGAATTTTCAAGTGTTTATTATTCATTCAACATGGATACCAAATCTAATTTTTCTTTCAAGATTGTGAATCAAGAATTTATGAAATTAGATATATTTGATGGGACCAATTTTACTTGTGTTTGGACCAACATAAATTTTTGTGGAGACCCAAGGATTTACAGGCCCAAGACTAAACAATGAATTAACTAATTAATTTTTATTAATTAATTAATCAGTTACAAGAAAGAGAAGTTGAGGTGGAGTGAGTTTCTGAACATGGAAAGTGGAGCAGTTGGGAAGAAGGAAAACAAATAAAGAGAACTTACCTGCTATGGGGGAAGGGGGCTAACTCTTAACACACACATACAATCTCTACAGACTACTCAAAAAACAATCAAACTGTCTTTCTTTTTTTCAATTTCAATTTCAATGAACATTCTTGTTAATGCAGACTTTGCCTTTCCTTTTATTTTTCAATTTCAGTGAAAACTCTTGTGATTTCAAATAACAATCAATGGAGTTTCTTGTTTTTCAATTTCAATTTCAATTCTCTATAAATGATCATATTTTCAATGCAATCTCTTCGTTTTCTTTTACTTAAGCATTTAAGTGTTGAATTTAGCTAATTCCCTACAGTTAGTTCAAGAACCCAGTAGTTTAGGTCCCTTAATCTACACGCACAATCGTTTGGTTAGAAGTCAACCATCTCGGTTGGTGTACCTCATACACCTAGCATCAGAGGCGAAGTGAGATATTAACGATAGTTTAAACTAAAAAAAATAAGATACCCAAAAAATAACATAAAAAAATAATCAATATCAAAATGGATAATCAAACTCATGAGAAAAAAAAAACATCAAATTTAGTTTTCTTCAACGAAAACTTTTCTTTTGAGAAATTTATCCATAATTATATCTATAATCAAAATCACATAAAAGATAATCAATTATCACAATATAAAAAATATTATAAATTTTATTTTTAGTATAATAACTAATGAGCAAATTAAATGAAAAAAAATATACATTAAGATTGGGTAAACTAAGTATGTGCAATAAAACAAAAAAAAGTTTAATTGATAGCATATATAATTGATGAATGACTGAATGCAGGGGTGGAACTAGGACATTCAAGTTGGGGGAGCGAAAAGTATTGACAACCAAGTCGATTGAATAAATTTATAAGTAAAAAAATTCTCACCACTATCTACAAACTAGTATTATAACATATCATAATTTATAATTGTGAATAAGATGTAAAAAAGAAAAAAATTTAAAAAATTTAGTACAAAAGAAAAAAAATTAGTCATTAAAAATTTATTATAACATATCACAATATATAATAATGTATTTGGTAATGGCGTTTGAATCTTATATGTACAAAAGAAAAAAAATTAGTCATTAAAAATTAAAAAAAAAAGAAAAAGAGAAAATTTTTTTACCTTAATATTTAATGAGATGCATCTCTTGTCTCATATTTGAGGAAGCTATCCATTTTGAAGCATTTTATATGAAAATAGAGTTAAATTTAGGTGGAAAATTGAGGAACGTGATCATGGAGAAGAAAGAAGAACAGGGAATAATGGGATACAAATTCATGCGGGAAGAGCAAAAGGAGGTACTGAGGTAGGTAGTGAATACTGAATGGTCACATATTGAGATACTTATACGTTAAACTTTGGTTTTTTTTCAATTAAATTTATTTTAGGCTTGGCTAGTTAAGGGTTTAAATTTTGTAAAGCTCATGTCTCAAATATAATAATAAAGTTATCAAATTGGGGGGCCAATTTATAACCCATCCTTGTACATAGTTCCGCCCCTGAATGAACCTACAAATGAAAATCAACGAATTTGCAGGTGAAAACTAATGAACCTGTAGGTGAAAATCAACGAACCTGCAGGTTAAGGTCAATGAACTTGCATTATTTAAATAATAAACTTACATATTTTATCTTATTAATCTGCATTATTTAAGTAATAAATCTACCTTATTTAACTAAAATAAAAATTCAAGTAAAAGTTTATTTATTATAATTAAAAATTAAAAATTAAATAATTTTTTAATGAATAAAAATTTTATTTGACTAAAATCATAATAAAATAAAAAGAAAAAATAATTTTTTTGATAAATAAAAATATTTTTTTCATTTCTATTAAATTTTCAAAAATAATTAGAATAAAAATAAAAATAGAAAGTAAAATTTTATTTATTATAAGTAAAAAATAAAAATTAAATAATTTTTTTAATGAATAAAATTTTGTTGATTAAAATCATCAATAAAAAATTAAATTCAACCAATGTAATTAATAAAATAAAAAGAAAAAAATAAATTTTTTGACAAATAAAAATACTCTTTTCATTTCTATTAAATTTTTAATAATAATTAGAATAAAAAAGAAAATAAAATTTAATATAAAAGAATGATAAATAGAAAAAACTGAGATTTTTGAAAAAAGAAATCTAATTCAAGATAATTTTTAATAGTAGGTATAAAATGAAATTAAAATAAAAAATGAGATTGAAAAAAAAATATTAATGTACCTGCAGTTGAAAGTTAATGAAACTGCATGTGAAGATTAGTAAACTTGTAAGTAAAGATCAATGACCCTTAAGGTGAAGAGCAATAAACCTGAAGGTGAAGAGCAATGAACCTTCAGGTGAAGGTCTATGAACCTGCATTATTTAAGTAATGAACTTACGTGTTTTATCTTATAAATTTGCATTATTTAAGTAATGAACCAATATTATTTAACTAAAATAAAATACAAGTAAAAATTTATTTATTATAATTAAAAAATAAAAAATTAAATAATTTTTTAATGAATAAAAATTTTATTTTGACTAAAATTATGAATAAAAAATTAAATTCAAACAATCTAATTAATAAAATAAAAAGAAAATTTTTTATATATTTATTGCTCTTATATCTGCTAACAATTTTAAATTTTTTAATTATAAATAAGAAAATTTCTAAATTTAAATTTGATAAACTTACAAGTTTCTAATCATATTGCTGTCTAGAATTTATCTGTTTAGTTTGATTTATAAGAAAAAATTTTGAGCACACACTGTTTCTTGTTCATCAATACCCAACCTACCTTGAACCATGAACCAGCAAAACTCTCTTTGTTTTTGTTTGCTTCTGTTTCAGATTTTTTTTTTTTTTTTAAACCTAAGGTGAAAATGATAACATCTTTTATGCTTAGTCATGGTTGCGGTTTCTCTCAAATTGACAACTCTCCTTTACATCAAGAAATTTAGGAGCTAGAGTCATGGTCAAGTTGTTCCGAAGAATGTCACCTATTATTATTATTAAACTCTACAACAAGGGTGTAGAACATATAAAGATTCTTTAAGGAACATATAAAATTTAGACCTAACTTTGACTGGTTACAAACCGACAACTTAAGTTCCTTTTCAACTACATAAAAAATGAACAAAATAGTTGCAAAGGGTCTTCAAATCAGACTGAAGTTGCTGGTAAATGCAAACTATCCAGAAGAACATAGACCATTGTTGTGATGTGGATAGATTTTCAGCTTTTCACCGGCCATCACCTATTATTAACTTGTAACTTCGTATCAACTGAGCTTTGCTTGAAGTCCATGATGCAGTTCTCAGCAAAATCAAAATCAACCTACAATAATTAAAGGGCACGACAAAAATTGATTAGAAAGCAACTAGCAATATCTCTGATATCATAATCCAGGAACTAATATTCTTCTTTCACTTGAAACTGAGTCTATTGTTAAGAGATCCTTACCATATTAGCATGCTCTAGGTGGCTTGTAGCAATAACAAGTCTGTAGAACGGATTAACTGAAAAAAAAA